>PVJN01009781.1:0-60374 GCA_004026805.1 Lasiurus borealis | reverse complement strand
TAACCACTTCCATCCATTGTCTACTAAATGTTTCCCTCTGCTCTTGGCAAGCACCTGAGCTGGTTGTAGTTTTTGCTTGATTGGATGACTGACACTGACATGGAGCACACATTATGCTTGTGGTTCATTAGGGAGCATTGGCCATGGTGAATGGTGCCACATCCATTTCCACCCTTGATTACTGAACTCATAAATGCTGGCTCTGGGGTAATTAGTGCTAATTATGGACAGTGGTTTAGAGCCTAAGCAACTTCCTAGGGAGCGTTGCCTCAACCCTGCAAAGCATTGCCGCCCACCTGGTGCTGGTAACTCAGTCTTCACCCCCTCGTCTCCTCCATCAGGTCAGCTGCTGCAGGACCCGTCGCCACACTTAATTTTCTGTGCAGTGAGTTCCTTTGTTAGAAGCCATGTGAATGGGATATCCTGCAGGTGGATAAGGGATTTCTGGTAGTTTACAGAAACATTGTGCAAAAGGAAGTCCAATGTGTATCCAGTGTTGGAGTCTGGACCATCCTATCTAATAAAAGAGTAATGTGCAAATTACCCATCACTCTGTACATCCACAGCCATGGCCACCAGCCAATCAGGAGCAAGTATGCAAATTAACCCAACCAAGATGGCTACAGCCACAGAGTGAGCAGGAGGCTTGGGTTTCCTTGGCAATGGAAGAAGCCAAGCTTTCCGCACACCCTGGCCAGTCCAGGCCTCCACTCAAGGTTATAAAGTTTCAATTATAGAAGATAAATCAATCCCAATAAAAATGGCAACAGCCACATAGCTGGAGAGAGCAGGAGGCTTGAGTTGCCCCTGGTAATGGAGGAAGCCAAGCTTCTACAGCCCTGGCCTGCCTTAGCCTCCTCCACTCAAGGCTACAATGTTTTAATCACAGAAGATAAATAAATCTCAGATACCAGGGCCTCTGCTTGGGTCACTGGGGGACATGGATGGCCTGAAAACCACCACAGGCCCCTTGCCCAGGCCACCCCATGCTCCAAGAAAACCCCCACCCTAATCCAGGACACCCTTTAGGGCAAACTCAGTTGGCCCCCACCCATGCACCAGACCTCTGCCCTATCTAATAAAAAAGTAATGTGCAAATTGACCATAATTCCAATGCACAAGATGGCTGCCCCCATGGAGTCAAAGATGGCTGCCCCCATGTAAACACCATATGTTGGCTAGCAGGGGAGGGCAGTTGGGAAGGACCAGGCTTTCAGGGGAGGGCAATTGGGAGGGACCAGGCCTGCAAAGGAGGGAAGATGAGGGCAATCAGACCAGCAAGGGAGGGCAGTTGGGAGGGACCAGGCCCATAGGGTAGATGCAGTTAGGGGCAAAAAGGCTGGCAGGGGAGCAGTTAGGAATCAATCAAGCTGGCAGGGGAGTAGTTAAGGGGTGATCAGGCTGGTAGGTAAAAGCAGTTAGGGGCAATCAGAAAGGTAGGAAGGCAAGCCATTGGGAGCCAGCCGTCCTGGATTGTGAGAGGGATCTCAGATTAAAGAGGATACAGGCTGGGCTGAGGGACACACCCTGCCATGCACAAATTTCATGCACCAGGCCTCTAGTTAAGAATAAAATAATGTGGGAGAAACCAAGATGTTAGCATAGGTGAACACCTAAGCTGCTGCTTTGTACAACAATTTCAAAAGTACAACTAAAAGATAGAACGGACCCCATCCAGAACCACAGGAAAGCTGGCTGAGTGAACATTCTACAACTAGAGGTAAAGAGAGGGACTCACAAAGACTCAGAGGAGTTGTAAAAAGCTGAGGTACGGAGACATGCTCTTGGAGAGGACGAGTGGAGGAGGGTCTGGCTGACTTCCTCTAGCGTGAGGGAGTCAGAAAATGCCAACTGCAGTGAACCTCAGCTCCAGGCGAGACTCATAGGGGGAGTCTGGCCAGTTGTGAAAAGGAAGGAGTACATGGAAATTTAGGGGAGCCGTGAAAGACAGAAGTTGGAAGGCTTGTGAAAGTACATGCAAAAGTGTGCATGAAAGTGCTCACAAAGAGTGCTGACTACTGATTGTGCCGCTGTCTTCCTCTAGTAAAAGGAAAACAGAACCTCACAACAGCACTGAAATCCATATACCTATGGATGACGACAATGTGGGGAGGTAAGGGCAGAGGGTGGGGTGGGAACCAGGTGGAGGGGAGATATGGCAGGGAGGGAAGAGGAACAATTGTAATAATCTGAACAATAAAGATTTATTAAAATTAAAAAAAGAAAAGTTAAGAAAAAAAGAATAAAACAATGCTCCTTCCATTGTAGCTGGTGCAAATATAATCACCTGCTAGGAGACAGCTGCCTGACCACTTAAGGATTGGTGTCATGTGAAGGACTGTTTTTTGGTCTAGGTTCCTGGCAGGTTTGGCATCCAGCAGTAGCTGTGGGAAGTCAAGTTGAAAAGGGTGGAAGTCCACAATGCCAACCGCATGCATAACCTGCATACTTGTCATATGACCACTTTATTCATGACCCCATTGAATACCTAAAGGAGGTGGCACAGCTTTGAGCTACACAGAGAAATCTTAAATAACGGATTTCTTAAAAAAAAAAACAACACACAAAAACCAATTCTCTTTGGCATTAGGCTATATGTACTAGAATATAGAATCATGAATCTGTCAAGGTTATAAAGTGTTTGTGTTTTTTTTAAATCACAAAGAATGACAAGAACTTCCTATTGTTGAAGAGACTCATGAAAACCATGAACTCTGAGTGTTGACAAAAGTTCACTTGGAGAGAAAATTAAAAATAAATCCCAGAGTATTGTTTTGTTTACTTTTCCAGTCAATGTCTGAAAAGCCAAGAAAAATCAAATTTCAAGGGTAACTCATAACCCATAAAAAAATTGTACTTGCTGCTTGTTTCCGCATGCTGCACTAAAGAAGCTGTGTCTCTTTGAAGTGCTGTCAAAAATCTTTGAGGGAATGACCTTAATTAGAAAAAGTAAGATGGGCTTTCTATTGATGCTATTTGGGCAATGCCAGGTACAAGATCAGCATTTGGGACAAAAATCCAAAAGAAGATTAATCTTTTTAAGTATGTCTTATCACTGCCAAACCTTGGGGTGAAAAACTGTGTGGAGAGTCCGTTAGCTACCAAGATAGCCACTTTGAGAGAAATAGTGTGTTCAGACGTCGCATTATTTGCCTTTTGGTGTGAATAGTTGAAGGCTGATCCAGAATATCAAGGTTTGCTTATTGCCAAAGGGAAATTAACTTGGCTGGAATCAGTGAAGGTCACAGGCACTTTTTCTTTGGAATAATGTCAGGGAGAGACCTTTTCAAACTTTCTAAAGTATTAACTTTCACACAGCATGGTATAATGGACCCTCTCAGCAGGCGCCCCTGGGTCTCTTGTACAGGTTCAAAGCATTCCCATCACAGTTTCTGTGTCCTTAGCTTCCATCATTTGCATCTGTTGCTTCTTTCAGGATCACCCTTGGGTGACTGGGGCCCTCTGCATAGGTGTATGAGCAGTGCATTCTGTGAATTTGTAGCCCCTAGAAGTGGCTATAGCCACTGACTATAGGGCTGGGTATGAAAGCCCATCTCCTGCTTTGGGGTGTGGGAATAAATTCCAAGCTGTAACTCATTCCCCAGAAGTCCCTAGGGGACCAGGGCAAGGTTAGGAGCTGCCTATATGGCCCCTTTGCACAGCTTTTCCTCGTTGTCCATTCTGCTTTCCTCCATCACAATTTCTTCTCAATAAATCCTTCCCATATGTGGCCTCCTCTAGGGAGGAGACACAGCTGATCCTCACAACCAATTGGCTTGGAGGCCAATTCCCCCCAGTGATACCAACAACAATCAAGAATTAACTACAATCAAGAAAGTACACACAGTTCACAAAGGTATGCACAAAGAGTGTCCACCTCATGTAACTGGGGAGGCAGAGCTACTGGCCACATAGGACATCTAGCACACAAAGCTACTCTACCAACTATGAGTATGAGTTTGAGTTTGAGTTCCCAAGGTCTCACCGAAACTGGGGTTCAGTGCAGTTGGACCTGGATTTTGGTGCTGTTGTGAATGCACGGAAACTTAGGGGAACCAAAAAGCAGTGGTTTGGAAGCTCATGCACATGCACATGAAAGGCAGAGGTCTGGAGGCAAGTATGCATGTGCAGACACAGCTGATCCTCACAACCAATTGGCTTGGAGGTCAATTCCCCCCAGTGATACCAACAACAATCAAGAATTAACTATAATCAAGACTGTACACACAGTACACAAAGGTATGCACAAAGAATGTCCACCTCATGTAACTGGGGAGGCAGAGCTACTGGGCCACATAGGACATCTAGCACACAAAGCTACTCTACCAACTCAGGGAAACAGCGAAATATGCAGGGACAAAAGAACAGATCACAAAAGAAAGAAATGGAGAAAAACAAACAACTGGATATAGAGTTCAAAACCATGATTATAAGGTTTTTTAAGAATTTCCTAGAAAAAAATGAATAAATTTAGTGAGACCCAAGAGGAGATGAAAAAGGACCAACTAGAAATTAAACATACACTGACTGAAATAAAAAATATTATACAGAGACCTAACAGCAGACTAGAGGATCACAAGAATCAAGTCAAAGATTTAAAATACAAAGGAAGCAAAAAACACTCCCCTGGAAAAGAAAAAGCAAAAAGAATAAAAAAATGTGAAGATAGTGTAAAGAGCCTCTGGGACAACTTCAAGCGTACTAACATCAGAATTGTGGGGGTGCCAGAAAAAGAGAGAGAGCAAGATACTGAAAACCTATTTGAAGGAATAATGACAAAACTTCCCCCACCTGGTGAAAGAAATAGACTTACAAGGCCCGGAAGCACACAGAACCCCAAACAAAAGGAATCCAAAGAGGACCACACCAAGACACATCATAATTAAAATGCCAAGAGCAAAAGACAAAGAGAGAATATTAAAAGCAGCAAGAGAATAAATAACAGTTAATTACCTACAAGGGAGCACCCATTTGACTGTCAGCTGATTTCTCAACAGACATTATGCAGGCCAGATGAGAGTGGCAAGAAATATTCAAAGTGATGAATAGCAAGAACCTACAGCCAAGATTACTGTACCCAGCAAAGCTATCATTCAGAATTGAAGAGCAGCTAAAGAGCTTCATAGATAAGAAAAAACTGAAGGAGTTCATCAACACCAAACCAGTATTATATGAGATACTGAAAGGTATTCTTTAAGAAGAGGAAGAAGAAAACGGTAAAGATAAAATTTATGAACAACAAATACATATCTATCAAGAAGTGAATCTAAAAATTAAGTGAATTAAAAATTTGATCAACAGAATAAACTGGTGAATATAATAGAATCAGGAGCATAGAAAGGGAATGGACTGATAATTCTCAGGGGCAAAGAGGTGAGGGGGGGCATGCAGGGAGAGACTGGACAAAAATCATACACCTATGGATGAGGACAATTCGAGGGAGGTAAGGGCAGAGGGTGGGGTGGGAGCAAGGTGGAGGGGAGATATGGGGGGCGGGGGGAGGAAGAGGAACAATTGTAATAATCTGAACAATAAAGATTTATTAAAAAAATGATAGCCAAAAATATGCCTCGATACATTATCCATGTTAAAATTGTACTTGTCAGTGTTAGGATTTGGTGATATTCTTGCTTTAAAAAAATAACATTTCATCAAATGTGTCTGCAGGGTGAATTCAGGATATGTACTCCTCCCCCCTCATTTTGAGGCTGAAAAGCACATTTAAAATTGTTTCTTTTTTCCTTTCTTTCCAGCCTTTTCCAGTCTTCCCAAGATTTTTTGGAACTCAGGCTTGATTTAGGGACCAAGACAACTTACATCAAATTGACTTTAAATATTTTAGGGAGTAAATTGTCTCTCTCATTTCCTGAAATCATGTAAGCATTTTTTGTACTTCATTTCCTATTTTTGCCAGCATAAAAAAAGCACACAACGGCCTTGATATAAAAAAATGATCTTGGTTATGTTTTAGCTGCTACTTTTGACCTAGGAGAGAAAAACTGGGCCAGGCAAAGTAGATTGATATCATGTGAATAGAATAAAGATTTGATTTCCCTTACAGGGAAAAAGAAATTATGTTCATCTGAAATCGCCGTAGCGTTGCTTTATGTATAGTAGTGATATTAATCCATTTAGACACTTCAAGGAAGCAGATTTCTCGGTTGGTTCGTGATTTGGGTTAATGGAAAGGAGATGAGGATTGGAAGATTGAGAGCCCTCCCTTGGAGATCTGTGTGGTCTTGCCCTGCTCTGACATTCTTCACTGGATTACAAAATTTTCTTTTTCTTAGTGAAGTTTTGTCTGAGTCACAAACCCCTTCCTCCCAGTTAGGGGATGTTAAGAAAGTTGCATTAAACTGGTTTCAGTCCACACACTGAGAAGTGAGAGACAGAGACCGCAGGCGAACACCCTCCTGGGTAGGCAGACAGTGCACATTAACGCCCTTGTCCTGGCTGTTCCAGATCTTGGGTGGGAAAATTAATAGACGACCCCTGGTCCTTCTTAGCATACACATCCCTTCAATGTCTTTCCTCCCTCTTCCTCTCCTTGCCCCATCTTCTTTCTTCTTCTCTCACCCTCCTTTTCCCCCCTCCACCCCACTTCCAACGCCTTGTTCTCCTTTCTTTTATTGCTTTCTTCTTTCTTTTGTGGCAACGAAAATGCATCCAAACTGAGGTGGCTGCAGTCACCTTTCTGACAATAAATGTTCTGAAACATCGACACAAAAGAACTCTCACAGTTGAATGTGAAGCAGCAAATCGGGGGCAGGGATGGTGTGTGACAGCTCTTCTTAAGGAAGGCATTTGTAAAGGCGCTAGATGGTATGAGAATACAAGCTCAGTGTTTGTGTGATTCACAAGCAGGAATGACTTGCAGGAATTGGAAGATATCTGTTCTCTGGAAACATTTCAGAGTTGCCTAAGGTTGATCTCGATAACATGTTCAGGTTGCCTTCTGGATGCCTGCATTTGCTTTTCTGTGGAATGGGAGCGATGATTTGGGTCCTTTCCACAGGCTAGAGATACTGTGAAGGTCAAAGGCCCATTGAAGGGTAGCATGGGGAGGAGCACTGAGCCAGTGCTGCCATTTTCTAGTGTTGTCATTGTCAGCATGTAAATAGCTTCTGAAGATCTCAGTGTCCTCATCTGAGAAATGGGAAAAGTGGGTTTCACAAAACGGATGCATTTCTTCAGTCTAAAGCTGCCATCCCCCCTTCCCTGGCATTTTTTTGCTTTGGGATTTTCAAAAAAGCAGAGCCTATCATTGGATTGGGCACAAGAGCTCAGAAATATTGTTGAATGGGTGGATGGATGCTCACCATCAGGGCCTGTAAGCATGGCTGTGCTCTACGCAGCTCCAAGGAAAGAGGGATATCTCATGAAGACTGGGTGGGAGCCTGTGCCCTTGGAGTTGTGCAGAGGATAGTCTCCCGCAGGGTGCTGAAATTGCCAAGAAGGATGCGAGGCTCTTGGAGGGTGTAACATGCCTTTGCCCTCTGCTCAGTTTCATCTTTCAGGAGCTTCAGAACAACCCTTGTGGGTGCTGCATTTCCCACACCCTACAGAAACGCAGGCTCCTCAGTGCTTTCTGGGTTAGCAGCAGCCGGTGGCCCCGTGACCTGCGAGAACCCCCAGCAGGACCCCCAGGTCAGCACACACTTTACATGGCCAAGACCAGAAAAGCTTATTAAGCTGATTCTGTAAGCCCTTCCACCAGAAATTATATTTTTGCAAGTTAAAGAGCCAAGGAATCCCTCACTTTCTAACCAAGGAAAATATTTATACCGTAGTCAGAAAGCAAGTGCCCCACCCCCCACTCAAATTAAGAGCATCCTGAAAGATTTTGGATTGAGATTGCTTAATTACTCAATTAGCAAATGCATAGCGCCCCCTGGTGGACATACTACTTTCATAGATGGAATTCTTGGACTTGGATGAATGGGAAATAGCATTCCCAGCACAATGCTGTGGTTCCAGCCCTTCCCCCACCCTTCTCTGCTCTCAACCACTCTTCTGAATTTCCTCTGCCTTAGTGTCTTTTTTGTGTTTATGTCTCACAAAGTCCAGGTGAAGCTATCAGAGGACACAGGATGGGGGACAGAGGTCAAGACTCAAACTTCTAAGTTTTCTCTGACTCATGGGCCATGGCTGATCTCTCCTCCATTCCTCTGTAGTCAAGCAGGAGGGGTAGGGGACCTCCCAGGCTCCCCATCGCAGCAGAATGCAGTGGGGAAAGCTTGGCCTTTGGAGTCAGGCCAGCATAGGTTTACATCTGAGCTTAGAACTTGAGGCAAGTTATTTCACATCCATGAGCTTGAGCTTTCTGACCTGTCAAATGGAGATAATAATGGTAATGGCTGTCCTTGGGGTTGTGGTGAGGGTCAAATAGGAGCACGAGGCAAAGCTCTGGCTCAGGGCTGACACTCTCATCAGCATGCTCAGTGTGTGGCAGTGGCTGTTTTCATTAGGGCATTATGGCCTTCCAGTGATATGGGCCATGGCCTGGCTGCTGAAGGGAGTAAACAGTGTGAGGATGAGAGTAGGAATAATAGCCTGGATATCGCGTGGGTATTTGTTTTGCATTCGGAAAGATGCTAAAATAATTCCTTCATCTCCATTTTATAGTGGGTAATGATTTGTCTCAAGCCAGCACCACCAGAGTCTGGGGCCATGCTCAGACATTGGGATGTCATCACGTCCTGGCTGTGAATGAAGACGGAGGATGGGAGTCGGAGTCAATGGTGTAGGAAATTGCATCTGCCTGAGTCCAGCCAGAGCCTAGGGAAGAGGGCAGGGGGAGGGGAGGAAAGGGGAGGGAGCGGTAAACCAGGCGCTTTGCTGTTACAGCTGTGCTGCTGCTCCGTACTCGGGGGCAGGGCAGGCCCTGTGGTCCCCATGTTCACTCTTCTCTTCCTTGTGCACATCAGTTCTTTTTCCTTCATTCTTTTTTGCTAACACATATAGCCTAAGGACTGAACTCACTTCATCCTCCCAAGCACTCTGAGCTAGCCACTGTCATGAAGGCCCTATTACATTTCGGCAAAATGAGGCTCAGAGGTGAATCCTGTACCCTGCTTTGGGTTCTCCAAACTCTATTGCCTCTCCTCGCTCTGGTCTCCCTTCCCCACCCCTATGCATGGCTGAGGGCCCTATGGGTGTTGGGAAACCAGTCAGGTTCTTTATTACCCCTCAGCTCCTCCCCTGGTTTCTGATGTGATATCCCTGCGGGTCCTGGCACTGGCTGGAAGGGAGCCCCGAAAGGGACCAGGTCAGGGTTCTGATGGAGACTCAATCTGATGTTTGTTTTCAGAGGCAGCGGGAGACCAAGGGACTGCACCCACATTCCATGGTGTGCAGGGGGCTCTGCAGGGAGGCTGTTCTCCATGCGTCTCTGGTGTTTCTGCATGTCTTGCCAGCAGAGGCCTGCCTGTCCTTTATTCTGGGCTATCTTTTCCAGGATGCTTGTACAGCGGGCATCCTTGGGAGTCAGACAGTCCTCCTCTGGAACAAAGAGCTATGAAATTCACCACTATGAAATATTTGGGTTCCTGAGCTCAGCGTTACTCTCTTTAATGTAACCCACTGCATGTGCAGGTGTTACCTGGTTCTCCTCATGTGCTCCTGTGGAAACTGAGGTTCAGAGAACTGGGGCAAAAATGCTGACCATCTGGATACTGCTATTCTGTGAATAATCATGTCCTTTGTCTGTGATCCAGGTGTCTCATGTCTTCCGCCAGCATCCATGAAACTGGCAGGCTAAGTTGAGTTTGCAAGTAGCCCAAAGTCTCAGACCCTACACAGTTTTTGACAGATTCTGGGCTAATGACTTAGAGAAACAATGATTTAGGATTTTACAGGTGAGTCAGCTACAGTCCCTGCCCTTAGAGGGCTCAGATACTAGAGGAGGTGGAGGGGGAAGACACACAGAGAATGATATGAGCACTAAAATGATTGCTTTCTGAGTAGATAAAGGAAAGCACTCTCAAAGGACACAGCCTGTGGATGCAGCATGAAGGAGGCTCGGGATTTTGATGGGCTTGGAAGCTGAGCAAGGCAGTTGCAGACAGAGGGAACAGAATGAGCAAAGGCACAAGGTCTGAAGGCCAAGGGCAATTCAGGGAACAGCAGTCAGTCCAAGCCTGCTGGAGCCAGGGATGCATGGCTGGCTGGTCCTAGCAGCTTTGTCTATACCTGCAGAGTTAACCTTTACCCTTTCCACCCTCTCTCTGCCCTGGTGGCTGGCAGGGGCAGCAATGGGAGGTTCCAGTGGAAGATTAGTGGGTGTAGGGGAGAGTGGGTCAGGGTAAGGATCCTCTTGGCTCCCTGCCTGCGGAGTTGCCTTGGCTCCTGAGACTGTGGGGGAGTGTCAGGAAGCCTATCTAAGAAAGGTCTCCTAGTTGCACTGAACTAACCTCCATTCTTCCCATAAGATGTAAGTAGGGCGCTTTCTTCCGTGGAAGGACTGCCATGATCCCCACCTCCCCTTCCAGGCCATTGATTGGCCGTCTTTCACTTGCCTCCTTCCGTATCTCTCTCCTCTCTGACTGTAGGTGAGATTGATTCCCATATCGTTTACGCTGTACACAGGAACTTTTTGTTGAGTGAGTGGTTAATCATATGGATGGATGTAGGCATGCACAAAGGGATGAATGTGATCCTATGTCATTGAGGGTTTGGGGACAGGAGTGATATAAACAGTCACAGAGCACAGTTGTAGCCTTTGCTTTCTAGCAGCTTCCAGTCCACTTGGGAAGACACAACAGGGACATGAGAAGTCTCTAACCCTGAAAGGCCACAGTTGCAGAGGTGCCCAAGGCACACAGAAGCAGGTGTGATAGATAGGAGGGAGCTCACTTTTCTCGGGGCAGGGAGAGATCAGAGAGGCTGCCTGGAGATGCTGGAGCTGGGTGCAGAAGGAGGGTGTCTGAGTCAGCATGGGCTGCTATACAAAATGCCATAGACTGCGTGGCTTAAACCAACATTCATTTCTCACAATTCTGGAGGTTGGGAAGTCCAAGGTCAAGGGACTGGTAGGTCTGGTGTCTGGTGGGAGATCTTTTCCTGGCTGTGTCTGCATATGGTGAAAAGCAGAGCGAGGAAGCTTCCTGGAGTCACTGGTTATAGGGGCACTTACCCCTCACGAGGGCCCCACCCTTAGGACCTAATCACCTCTCAAGCCCCACCTCCCAATACCATTGCATTAAGGGTTAGAAATTCAACCCGTATGAATTTGGGAGTCAGGGGACAGAAATATTCAGATCAGAGCAGATAGAGAGATTTAGGTGGAAGGTGAGGAGAGGAGAATAAAGGCCATGGGACCAGAGTCCTGAGCAGCACAAGGTGTTTTCAGAGAGAAGGAGAAGCATGCTGCGTGGTAGGCGGGCCAGGCTTTGAGGGCATACAGGGCCATGCTAAGGAATCTGGAATTTATCTTGAAGGCTGCAGAATTTATCTTGAAGGAATTTATCTTGAAAATTCCCCTTTGCAGTCTGTTGCTTCAAAGAAAACAAAGAAAAGCAACAAAATGGGCCTTCTTTTCAGAAGGCATCAGAAATGGCTGGAGGACACAGCATAGATTTGGTGTTGGGCAGACCTGGACTTCAATCTCAGACTCTCTGCTTGTTCACTGTCTGACTTTGGGCAGGTCACTTCATCTCTCTGAACCTCAGCTTCCTTTTCTAGGGCATGGGTTTGCAATAGGTACCTTCTAGGGCTGCTGTAAGCAGATGAGCAGATGATAACAACATGCCTGTCTCATGCTCTGTGTCTAGTAAGTGCCTTATTATTATTATGAATTATCACCATCATCGTTATTATTATTACTGCTCCTATTCCTTCTATAGCCTTTCTGCTTTTTGCTTTGTTTGTCTTTGAAGGTCGTGTGCATTATCCACAGTGGCTTTGGCAGCTGGGATTGTGGGTAACAAAAGGAGGAATCAGGTAGCCACAGAGTTTTCTTTTCTATTTTTCTAGCCTGAGAGAATGAGATAGGGAGATATTAATACCGCTCTCTGAGGGCTTGACCCTGGGGCTTGTTTTCACAGCCTGAAATAGTCTGGCATTTGCCTTTCCAGTGGGCAGGCTGCCAGGCAAGGCGTGTGTAAGCACCCGACTAACAAAGCAGAACTATTTTTACTTGGGGCTGGGGGTGGGTAGGGTAGTGTACAAGAATGCACCCCAGAGTCCCGGAGCCAGCCCTACCCAGCCTGGTGGCTGCAGCCAGTCACCAGCGAAGGCTGGGCTCTGCAGGCGTCAGTGGAAAGCAAACAGCCAACCCCTTGGGAGGCAGGGAGGCCAGGTGTGCCAGAAAATTCCTGGAATGACCTGCCCCCCGCCTTCATCTCTCAGCTGGGAACTAGGAGACCAGAATGCTCACCGAGAGAGTTTCTGAAGTCATCATAAAGAAGCTATGGAGTTTAGCTTTATCCCCTAATAGAAAATGAATGAGAGTAATGCTGCTGCTAATAGTAATGACTTCCACTTACTGAGATTCCACTGCATGTCAGGCACTGCGTTACATGCACCATCTCTTCTGCTAATATCTCCATGAGGAATAGCCCCATTTTTCAGCTGTGCAAACCGAGGCTCAGAGAGTTAAGTGCCTTGCCCAGGGCTAACCAGCTAGGAAGCAGTTTGCCCCCAGATATAGTGGCTGCACAGTGGATGCCTCTCTGGCCTCCCTCGCTGCTTGCCTTGCAGGAGGGGGAACAGGGAGTGGTTAGGGCCCAGCCTCAGTCCTGGGCTTGCCGCTCACCCAGACCTCCAGCCAGTGCTCTTTATGCCTCGGAGTTATTAAGAGGAAAGCAGTGCCTGGGCTCCTGGCCAGCAGGGCTGGGGAAGCAGTGGGTGAAGGAGAGATGGAGAGCCCAACACATGATGATGGCGGCCCTAAGGCCCACACACTGTGGGGGAGTGTGTCTCCAAGCCTGATTCTCTGAGGTGGGGCTGGGGGAGGGAAGCTGCGGGTCAGACACCCGCAGAGCTGAATCCTCTGTAAGGTACCTTAGAGAAGGCTTGTCTTTATCCTCCCTCCTCTCTTAGTTTTTTCTTCATAACCCATTCTCTATTCCTCTCTCTTTTTCCCTCCCGCCTCCTCCTCTTCATTGTCCAACTTTTCCCATCCCTGAGTGTCCAGCTCCAGCCCAGCTCTTCCAGGCAGCCTTCCCTGCCCAGAGCAGAGTGAGGTCCCTGCCAATTGGCCTCCTGTCTCACCCCAGGTCTGTAAATGTGGGGCGCCTCAGAGGAGGTGGCCTCTCAGTGTTGGCAACATTTCAAGTGTCCACATCTTCCCTGCTGGATGCAGAGCTGCTGGAGGGCAGGCCCGAGCTCCTGCTTCTCTACCTCGCTTCGTATCCCTGCCCTCAGACCCTCAATGATCCTTACTCACACACGATTGAGCGTTCATCTGTCCCTCCACCACCCGCTCAACAATAGCGAGTGCAGTGTTAGGGCGTAGAGATAAAGTAGTATCAAGGAGTCTCCGTAGGAAGGAAGCAATTACAACACAGGGCGGCAAGACCTAGGAAAAAGGAGGGAAAAGCCCATGGAGGTGAGAGAAACCATATTCAAGTCCAGACTCTGCCACTTCCAGCTGTAGGAGCTTGGTCAACTGGCTTCCTGTGCCGCCGTGTTCTCATCTCTGAACTGGGGATAATATTAATCCCCACCTCTCAAGGCTGTAGTGAGGACTAAATGAGATGATGAATGAAGAACACAGGGCCTTTTCTCTTTTCCATCATGTTAGTTCCACGTGGCCAGGAGCATGGGGGTGGCGTGCTAACATCAATGGCGGGGCTGTTTCTCTCTCCCTGAGTCCCGGGCAGTGAGGGCCTGTTGTTGGTCAAGGGGGGCTGAGGGTCTGAGAGATGAACAGGTTTTGCACCAGTTTGGCCCCACATCATCTGTAAATCAAATTTCCACTCAGTCTTTTTTCATTCCTCTCCAGCCTCTGTCTCTATAATACATTTTGCAAGGGGAGGGGCAATTTCGGGGGGGTCCCCTTTCCCTAGAGCTGCCTCAAGCTTTGTCTCATCAGCAGAGAATCTGAAGCCCAGAGGAGGGGAATAGAACCTGCTGGGGTTCCGTTTAAAGTTCAGATCCAAACTGTGCTTCTTGGGTTGCTTTTGGTCTCCAAGGACAAGGATGGCAAGATTGTCAAGGACCTGGCTGCTTGCATCCCTGTTTCACCCTGACCTCATTTTCCAAAGGACACCCGTCCCCCCTCCATCTTGGCCTGCACACATCACTCCACACCCAGAACCAGGTCATTTTCTTTGGAGGCTTGGGAATTGCACCTGCCCAATAAATGGGCAGGCGATGAACGCCCTCCCTGAGCACCAGCACGCTGCCTGCACAAAGGGCTCGGGACTCAAGACCAGGCCGGCTGGCGTGGGAAGGCGGCAGCCATTCTAAGAGGTCTCGTTTCCTGGGGGTTGTTGGAATAAATAGCAGAGTTTGTCCTGGACTGGACTTTCTGTTCCCTCTCCTGCTAGACTTGTTGATGGGAAATGAGCTGTTTCATAGCAGACAGAAAAGGGGAGGATGTGTGTTTTCAATGATCTGAACTTCTCAGTCTCAGCCTGAATACGATGCCTTTCGAGTTGTGTGTTTGAGATTTGCACCAAGCTTGTCTCTCTCTTAAAATATTTCCTTGGCCATTGTTGAAGTGGGACACAATTATTATTAAAGACACAAAAGAAACAAACAAAACATCCCCCAAAACTTTGTTTCCATAGCAGCAAAGGCTTATATTTGGTTGGAACAATATCCTTTTGAAATTCATTTTTTCCCCCTGCCTCATAGTGGTGCAAGGCGAAGGAAACACAGTGGAGAAATTGGAAAAATTCCCCAATGTCCTGAACTTGAAAAAGAGTAGAGCAGGCTCTCAAAACCACAGTCTAGGTCACGTTGCCTCCTGCCCCACACTGATCAGCGATCCACGCCATTTGCTGTAGAAAGCGTCCCATTATGTCCAACAGACGCCGAGTGGTTATGAGGCTGGATCACTGGGCTGCCTTCCCTGTGCACAGTCAGCTCCAGATGTCAATCAGAGTGTGGTCTGGCGCATGGAGATTCCAGCTAGTTCATGTGCACAACTAAGGCCAAGTGAGTATTTTCCATGAATTGAAGTAGATAGAGGCAAGGCAGACGAATGGGCCAGACAGACATGGGAGTCAGCGAAGCATGCTGCCTCTGCCACATTCACTTTGACCTTCAGAGACCATTCACTCACTGTGACCTTGAGAAGTCATCCCCTGAAACACTGGGTCATTGGCCTTTTCCTCCTGAGCTCCAACATCTGGCCAAGAACTTGGTGCGTGGGTGAAACTGGGGGAAGCACCAGGGGTAAAGCTGAAAAAGCTATTGGAGCCAGATTGACGATCCGGACTTCATCATGCTGACACTAGGGAGCCATAGAAGAACGAAGCAGGAGACTTACTCAGATTGCAATGTGGCAGGGCAGAGCTGCAGATGCTTCCCTGTCTTTCCTCTTACATCCTTCCTTCTAGGGTGGGAACCTGGGACAGTAGGAATCAAAGACAGAATTTTGGTAAGTATGGTAGGCGTGGAAGTTATGCTGTGGGAGGTGGTTGGTCCTAGTGACCAAAAGTTTTGCTGGCTTGTGGGAGGTTTTATTTCTAGGAATCTAGAGCTGGTGAAGCCATGCACATTCCAGATGCAGAAGGTTACAAGTGCCATTCACAGAGCACCTGAGACCCAGGTGTGTGTGCAAGGGGTGGTGCAGAAGTGGGGGACCGGAGAGGTGGCTCCACAGGAAAAGGTAAGAGTGGTCTATAACATTCTCTGGACCCAGAGTGTACTCAGGATCGGCTGATCATTCTATTTCCCCCCTGGAGATCCCATGATGCCCCCATTACCTCCACTCTTGGGGTTATCACCGAGTGCATGCGTATGCTTTAGACAGGCTCCCGCTGGGGGACACTGCAGAGCAGGTGAGCAGAGGCCCAGAGGGCAGGATAGTGAGGGTGGTGAGGGGAGTTGTAGGGAGGAGAGATTGGCAGGAGGCACAGGCTTGAGGAGAGGCAGGAGTTGAGGATAACTAGAGGTTTCCAGTGTGTGGCTGTGGAGTGGCGATTGGGGATGGTGAAGCCATTGGGAAAGAAGAGGCTGAGGAAGGAGGGGCTGGGCTGGGAGGAAGGCAATTAGATGTAGTCATGGTAACGCATCATTCTTGCTCAGAGCTGTGTCTCCAGGTGACACCAGGTGGGAGGTCCAACCTCAGGGGGCAGGGGAGAAATCATTCCTGCCATTTTCGGCTTCATGGGAGATACCTTAATATGTCTGATATTACTTATGGCTCCAGTACCTGTCTGCAAGAAGACAAAGCTTTTAATGGTGAGGAGTGAAAAAAAAAATACCTGCTTTTTACTCCCAACCCTACTCCCAGCTCTTGTGTGGCCCACAGGGCAAAAATGCAAGGCCCTGGGTGGTTTGGATCAATGGTTAGAGCATTGGCCAGTGAACTGACTGAAGGGTCCCAGGTTTGATTCCAGTCAAGGGCACGAACCTCATTGCAAGCTTGATCCCTGACACTCATTGAGGTGCGTGTGGGAGGCAAACAACAGATGTGTCTCTCTCACATTGATGTTTCTCTGTTTGTCTCCCCCTTCCACTCTCTCTAAAAATCAATGGAAAAATATCCTCAGGTGAGGGTAACAAAAAATAAAATAAAATACAGGGCTATCTGTTATGGAAGAAATCTTAGACTGTGACTTGCTACTCACTACCATGTGACCCTGGGCAAGTAAGTCCCTTCCCTCTCCTGGCCTCGGTTCCCCATGTGTCCCATGAAGTGGTGGGCAGGAGGAATTCTGAGGTGATCTGACCCTCCCCCTTGGGTGGTGGTGGGAGGCACAGCGGCCCCCAGCATTGGTGACAGCTGCCCCTCTCTGAGTCACAGGGCGAATGGTTAGTGCTGTCTCCAGGCCTCGGAAGGCTGGCAGTGCCTTACAAAGCAAATTGAATTTGTGTCTGAAAATTTATGTGACCAAATAGACCTGCCTTTTAAAATTCCAATTTGGTTTTGGAGAAAAATGGATTAGGCTAGTAGGAAGGGGGTGAGCAGGAGAGGGCCCGCTCACTGTGCTTGGACTGCTGGCAGGCAGCCTTGCCCATTATGAGATTAGTATCTCGGACTTTTGCTGCAAACAAACTCACTCTGTCCTCCTGCCAGAAGCCAGGAATGAAAGCCTCCCCCTCTTTCTTGCCCAGAGAGGAGGGCAGCCAGACCCTAGAAAGTGGTTCTCTGGGCGGGTGAATCTGAAGCGCCAGCCTGGGCACCTGTGTGGTCCTGCTAAGAGCACCTTGAGAAGTGCCTTTCCGAGTCATGGCCACGGAGGGATCCTGAGCTGTCCCAGGCAGTCTTCTGACCTGTGGGGACAGAGCTTTTCTTATTCCCAGCTTCTGGGAAAGCATCCTTAGCTTAGCAGGTGAGCCTCAGGGTCACGGTGATTCCCTCCTGCTGTCCTTGTAATGAGACACCCTGTGACTGAGTTCCTCTGTTTTTGAAAATGTGAAAGTCATTGCTCCACAGATGGGACAGAATCATCCTTAGAGAACCCTGCTCAGAAGTCCAGGATGATAAAGTCCCAGAGTAATAATGTGGATTGTGTATTCATTCATTCATTCATTCTTTCATTCATTCTTCATTCATGACACATATATTGACCACCTATTATTTGCCAGGTCCTGTTCAGCAAGCTAAGCCTACAGCAGGAAACAAAACAGACAAACACTGTCCTCTGGGAGCCTACATCCTTTTGACAGAAGGGTGAGACAGATATTAAACAACACGAGTGGTAAGGTAGGCAATGTGTGGGAAGTAATAAGTGCTCTGAAGAAAAGCTAAAGCAGGAACCAGGAACAGGGAGCTGGAGATTTGGTGGGTTGTGTGTGGGATGTTTAATTTTAAATAGAAACCAGGGAAGGCTCATTGTGAAGGTGACATTTATGCAAAGGCCTGAAAGAAGCAAGGGAGTGAGTCACGTGGAGATCTGGGAGGGAATTCCAGCCAGTGCAAAGACCTGCGGTGGTGTGCTTGGTGTGGCTTAGAACATTGGGGAGGCTGGAGTAGGGGGGCAGTAGGGTATCAGGGTAGAGATGATATGGAGGAGGGTGAGGAGGTGCTAGTCTCACCTTATCACCGCTGGGAACTGCTGTGAGAGTGAGAACTGTAGTTCCTGGCATCTTTGTGAACCGCCAGGGCTGTGCAGCCCTGTAGTGTGGGTGTGGTGAAAGTCCAGGAGAAAGTCCTGGCCGAGATTTACATGTGGGA
Source organism: Lasiurus borealis (assembly GCA_004026805.1). Classification (NCBI taxonomy): domain Eukaryota; kingdom Metazoa; phylum Chordata; class Mammalia; order Chiroptera; family Vespertilionidae; genus Lasiurus; species Lasiurus borealis. The sequence goes on along the minus strand of PVJN01009781.1, from coordinate 42,079 downwards.
GTCAGTTGGTGGGGGTGCTTTTTGGAGCAAGTCCTGTTGGGGAGCAAAGGCAACAGAGAAGGAGAGTCCAAATGCCTGGCTTGAGCCTATTCCATGGGGAGCCTGGTAGATGGCCCTTCAGCATGGCCTGAACTTGGACACAGGGGCCCTGCATTGATCGGTCACTGGATGAGGCCCTTAGGTAAGGCAGTTTCCTGTGGCCCAGCATTCAGGAAGGACAGGGCCCCGGTGCCTTAAGCATCCATGCTGCCATGGGTTGGGGAATGTGCACCTCGGTCCTGAAAGGGATCTGAAATACCGCCTGGGGGAAGTAGCTGGACCTTATTAAGATGGTGGTGAGCTAGGTCAATTAGGACACTTGGCAAATTTGGGGTTCCCTGAGGAGTCAGGACTGGTGGAATCATGAGCTGCAAGGGTCTACAATCCAGGTGGAGTTCTCTTTTGTGTTCCAAAAGTTCTGTAACTGAATTCTGGGAATTAAGACAGCCTGGTTCTAAGGCTGGCAGGAGGGGCCTCATCTATGTCCAGGCGGTGAGGGAGGAGAAGCCGAGAGCATCAGGCCAGGTGATATGTGGCAGCATACTCAGTGTGGATTCATGCAATGGTTCGTGTTCCTTGGGAGCTTCCAGATAGAATAGGGAGGGACCGTGTTAAAGTGTGGCTTTGCTGTGTTCAAGGAGACCAAGGTTCAGATGATCATCACTCAGCTAGGGAAGGGGAGGGTGGGCTTCCTGAAGGCCAAGGATTTGCAGCATGAGCTTCACCACTCTCCTGTGTTGTTCACCGTCCAGTGGGAGGCTCACAGGGACTGAGCCATTTTTTAGCCAGCTCAGTGAAAACCACGGCACCTCCCCCACCAATTCTTATAATGACACATAAGCATGACCATTATTTCAGTCGTCATCACTGGGGCTTTAGTGCCAACAGGTCTTGGTTGAATCTTGTCTCTGTCACACATGAGCTGTGAGACCTTGGATACATCAGTCACCCTTTCTGAGACCCTGCCTCCTTGTCTGTAGAGAATAAGATCTACCTTATGGATTGCTGTAAGGGTTTAGGCAGGAAAGCATCTTTTCTGTCTCTGTAGTCAGGAGCCCAGGGCTTGGCCTGAGGGGAGGTGCCCGTCTCCTTGGTTCCCTAGGAGAGGACAGCCCTTGTGTGCAGTGTTCCAGGAACCTCCCACTTGGGCAAGTTTTTTATTTGTGTCAAGACCATTCTCTTCCACTTCATCCTTGATTCCTGCCATGGGCACCACTGTTCTCCATCCACTCGCCTGCAGATAAGCCAGTGACAATGTTATCGCAGCTGCCAGGCCCTTTGGGGCAGAATGCCTTTGTTGGGCAGTCTTGGCTTCTACGGAGTTCTGGGTGATTTGAGGTAGACATGGACTCCTGAGAGGGCTTGGGGCAGGCTGGCTCCTAGTGGGTGCCCAGTGAGTGTTCACTGATGAACTCAGTCGGTGACTCCAAGCTGTGTAGATGGTAGGCAAAACCTTTCTCAGAAGGAGCAAGACTGGAGTTGGAATGAGTGCTCATATGTCACTATGTGGCAGGGGATGGAGCAGGGGCAGGAGTTAGGAGGCCTGGCTTTTTAAAAAATATGTATTTTTATTGATTTCAGAGAAAAAGGGAGAGGAAGAGAGAGATAGGAACATCAATGATGAGAGAATCATTGATGGGTTGCTTCCTGCACACCCCACACTGGGGACTGAGCCCACAACCCGGGCATGTGCCCTTACTGGGAACTGAATCATGACTTCCTGGTTCATAGGTTGACACCCAACCACTGAGCCATGCTGGATGGGCAAGGCCTGGCTTTTTACTGCGTGATCCTGGGCAAGTCATGTCACCTCTTGGAGCCTTTGAAAACCATCTGTCAAGTGGAGATAATAATAATTGTGATTTGTAAAGTGCAACCCAAGTGTCTGAGGATGGATGAATGGGTAAAGAAAATGTGGTCTGAACATATAAAGGAATAGTATTTAGCATGAGAAAGGAAGGAAATTCAAATATATGCTACAATATGATACTGTGCTAAGTGAAAACACCAGCAACAGAAATGCTGAATGATTCCACTTCTATGAGGTCCATAGAGTAGGACGATTCATAGAGACAGAAAAATGGTGGTTGCAGGGGCTTGGTGTTCAATAGGCACAGAGTTTCAGCTGGGGGTGAAGAAGAAGTGCTGTGGGTAGATGGTGGCAATGGTTGAACAATATGAATGTGTGCACTTAACACTGGTTAAGATAGTAGATTATATGTTATATGCACTTTATCACAATGCAAATTTCTTTTTTAAGTGCTATGTAATCACTACCTTCTGCGTGAAAACACAATCTACCTTAACCAGAATTGAGCCTTTTCACATGCTTACCTATAGAAATGGCTGAATCCTGAATAATTCTTATTTTATTTAATAAATCTTTATTGTTCAGATTATTACAATTGTTCCTCTTTTTTCCCCTTAGCTCTCCTCTAATCAGTTTCCATCTCACCCTCTGCCCTTAACACCCTCCCCTGCCCACTATCCTCATCCATAGGTATACAATTTTTGTCCAATATCTTCCTGTACCCCTCACACCCCTTCCCCCACCCCTGAGAATTGTCAGTCCTCTTCTTTCTATGTCCCTGATTCTATTCACCAGTTTATTCTGTTCATCAGATTTTCAATTCACTTGATTTTTAGATTAACTTGTTTTAGATATGTATTTGTTGTTCATAATTTTTATCTTTACCTTTTTCTTCTTCTTAAAGAATACCTTTCAGCATTTCATATAATACTGCTTTGGCAGTGATGAACTCTTTTAGCTTTTTCTTATCTCTGAAGCTCTTTATCTGCCCTTCAATTCTGAATGATAGCTTTGCTTGGTAGAGTAATTTTGATTGTAGGTTCTTGCTATTCAGCACTTTAAATATTTCTTACCACTCCCATCTGGCCTGCATAGTTTCTGTTGAGAAATCAGCTGACAATCATACGGGTGCTCCCTTGTAAGTAACTAACGGTTTTTTTCTTGCTGCTTTTAATATTCTTTCTTTGTCTTTTCCTCTTGGCATTTTGATTATGAGTGTCTTGGCGTGGTCTTCTTTGGATTCCTTTTGTTTGGGGTTCTGTGTGCTTCTTGGATTTGTAAGTCTATTTCTTTCACCAGATGGGAGAAGATTTCTGTCATTATTTTTCAAATAGGTTTTCAGTCTCTTGTCTCTCTCTTCTTCTGGAACCCCCGTAATTCTGATGTTGGTACACTTGAAGTTGTCCCAGAGGCTCCTTTCACGATCTTCATATTTTTTGATTTTTTTTTCTATTTCGGTTGAGTGTTTTATGCTTCTTTGTATTTCAAATCTTTGACTTGATTCTTCCAATCCTCTAGTTTGCTGTTAGATCTCTGTATAATATTTTTTATTTCAGTCAGTGTGTGCTTAATTTCTAGTTGGTTCTTTTTCATATCCTCCAGGGTCTTGCTAAATTTATTGGCCTTTTCTAGAAAGTTCTTGAAAAACCTTATAACCGTGGTTTTGAACTCTATATCCACTTGTTTGCTTTCCTCCATTTCCTTCATTTGTGATCAGTTTCTTTTTCTCCACATTTCTGAGTTGATAGAGTGGCTTTGTGTGCTAGGTGTCCTATAAGGTCCAGTGGCTCAGGTGGATACTCTTGGTGCATCCCTTTGTGGGCTGTGTGAACAGTCTTGTTGTAGTTAAGCCTTGATTGTTGTTAGTATCACTGGGAGGAATTGACCTCCAGGCCAGTTGGCTGTGAGGATCAGCTGTGTCTATGCTGGGAGAACTTCTGTGCTGGAGACACCCTTGCAAAAGCTTGGATGGGGCAGAGTATCTGGGTGGAGCAGACATTATTGGTTTTCCATAAACCCTGCCCTAATAGGCCCCTGTGTCTCAGTGTCCCATGGTAATCACTGCAAGTACCTCTGAGAGAAAGCCACCTTCAAGTTCCACCCACTGCCAGATAGTCCAATTTCTCCCCGAATGAGTCTGGGTCTCCAGAGTCTTGCCCGGAACTCGAGTTCCGAGCAGTCAGAAGCTTTTGTCTCCCTCCCCTTGAGAAAGCCAGCCACACTCTCAGTTGCCAGTCCTCTCTGCATGCACATCTCAGTACCTGTGCTTCCTGCAGCTCCTCTGAGTCTCAGTGAGCTTTTCTTTTTCCTTCTAATTGTAGAATTTCCACTCAGCCAGCTCTCCTGTTGTTCTGGATCATGTTCATTTTGTTTTTTAGTGTAGTTTTGAAATTGTTGTGTGAGGCAGCCGTTTAGGTGTTTTTACCTATGCCACCATCTTGGTTTCTCTCTTGAATCCTGAATAATTTTAAATCCAGGGTGAATTCTTGATGTTGTCAATATATTCGGTGGTTATGGTGTAACTCTGGGGTCAGAAGGAGAAAGGAGACATGGGGTGGGTGGTGTATGTATTTGATTATCCTAAGGCTGCTCAAGATGGAGCTGCCACCAACTGAGATAACATCTATGCCTGTAAAATGCTTCCAGTTCTCACTGCGCTTATTACTGTTGCCCCTGTTAGATTTGTGCCCTTGAGGGAGGAAAATCAGGTCCTTCCCTGTGGGTTGATAGAATGGCCTCCCTAAAGCACTTAACCCTGCATTATAATAAATTTTTATCTCCAGCAGAAGAAAGTTCTTCCATAAAAAGGGAATAAATCAAAGACAGATAGTGGGAAATTGCATTCAACTTTTATTGGTTGTATCTTGAAATGTCTTTTGTAAGAAATAAAAGGTTAGAATGCTGAGTTGTACCAAGTGGAATCCTTAAGCCAGTGTTTCTGGAAGGGTAGACCACCTGAGTTAGTGGGAATCTTATAAAAAGAACGCACAGTCTAGGCTTCCACCTGACACATCCTGAATCAGGATTTTGGTGGGTGGATAGAGCCTGGGAATTTGATATTGACAGACCCCTTGGTGATTCCTATTGACTGAGCGAAAATTAAGAGCCAAGAGCCAGCCCAGTGAATTCATTAGGAAGCCTGGGGCAGACACTGGGGCCATCTGGATGGCCACCATTTGGTGGGAGAAAAGCCAGTGATAGGGTCAGAACATGGAAGTGTAAGGCACAGGGGGGAAGCCTGTATATTCCAGAACTCCCTGTCTGCCCCACCGTGGCAGCCTTGATCCTCTGCATTGTAAGTGCTTGGTTATGAATTTGTCTCCCACCTAAGACTGGGAGTTCCTTAAGGCAGGAATTATCTGGTTTACCTCTCAGGAGGGGCACACAGTAGGCACCTGAACCGTTGAATGAAGATCTGGTGAACTTTCTGGTTACTTAGACATCACCTTTACTTGCCAGAAACCCCTGTCTCTTAACCAGTCTGGCCTTTTTGCTGGGGTCCAGAGATGAAAATTTTTATTTTTTAATGCTTTTATTGATTTGAGAGAGAGAGGAAGGGAGAGGGAGAGAAACATCGATAAGAAATATGGATTGGCTGCCTCCTGCACACCCCTCACTGGGTATTGAACCTGCAACCCAGATATATGCGCCGACCAGGAATCAAACTGTGACCTCTTGGTGTGTGGGTTGATTCTCAATCACTGAACCACACCAGATCAGAGATGGTGGTTTTGAGAAGGCAGATCCATACCCAGAGTGTCCATTTTAGAAGAAAAAAAAGTGCTGTCCTTCTGTGATGGGAGTGGTTCCATGTAATCTACCTGCCATCAGGTAGTTCTCATTACCTCACAGGATGGTGCCCCAGCAGGACTCAACTTCTTGCTGGGCACTCAGAAGAGGCCAGGCCAGCACGGGTGAGTGGAAACCCATGTTGCTGGGCCCGTGCATAGCCTCACCGGGCGATGGCAGAAGTGGTCAAGGAGAGAGCCTGACTGGGGTGTCCACAGAGCGGGTCATACTATCAACTTGATTATTAAAATTCTCCTCTGCTCAAGTCACCCTTTGGTGTGTGTTAGCACGGGGCACAAATATCTGCACATTCTTTGCCATTTAGAGAAATCGACACTATATTGCTCCAAGATCTTGTTGTCACCAATTTTCCAGTGATGCCCCTAACCATCCAGCCAGACCACTTTTCCTCAACTCATGAGTTGGTATAGACTTGTACCTGTGACTACTTCTTTTCCCAGGCAAAATGCACAACCAGGTGCATTTCAAAGTACTGCCCACTGGGCACATTCCCTTCACCTGTCCTTCTGGAATGTTTTACTTTTGTAGCATCCTCTTTTGGGCTCTGAACCAGTTTGCACCAACTCTGAAGCCTTGAACGGCTGATTCTCGACTACTGCTAGCTTTGTATAATTGTGAAGCTTCTGCTTTAATGCCCTTCCGAGAGGCCAGGTCCAATGGCAGGAAGCTCTGTGCACCGGATACATCTTCTGCTTGGTAAGTGGAGAATGGTCCCCATTCCCGACCTGCTCTCAGTGCTCGTGCTTATGGGATCGGTGTCCTGAGATTCAATTCTGCCTTCTTCTCCTCCTGACAGCCCTTAAATACTTGAAGGCCACGCTGAGCCCTCTCTCTAGGCCAGTGGTTGGCGAACTCATTAGTCAACAGAGCCAAATATCAACAGTGCAATGATTGAAATTTCTTTTGAGAGTCAAATTTTTTAAACTTAAACTTTTTCTAATGCCACTTCTTCAAAATAAACTCTCCCAGGCCATGGTATTTTGTGGAAGAGCCACACTCAAGGGGCCAAAGAGCCACATGCAGCTCGCGAGCCGCAGTTGGCCGACCGCTGCTCTAGGTACTTCCTTCACCAGCATATCCCCCTGCAGTCACGCAGTGTGACTTCTAGACTTCCCTTCTAGAGTTGCACCTGACCCTCACATGTGTCCCCCAACTCAGACGTAGCCTCTAGGCTCAGAGACCAAACTCAGAGATTACATAGACTTTATAGGTTCTCAGACAGCAACAAATGGGTAGGGTTAGCTCTTAGACAACTTCTTTCATTGAATAGATGTTTCAGGAGCACTTGTCATGTGCAGGACATGAGGATGCTGCGATGGATCATGTCCGTGGACCACTGAGGACCAGGTCAGGAAGAACAGCCCACTTTTTTTTATGTCAACAGCAGTGACACAGATGAAGGTGAAGTGCCTAGCACACAGTGGGGCCTCCCTTCCCACACCCCAAACTCCTTTGACACAAGTGGGAGGTGGGAACCAGAATTTGCCTCATACAGGCCTGGGTCCTAGGATTAGTGATGCTTGCTCCTGATACCATGAATATTGGCTGGTGACGGACACATTATTTTCCCCGAGTCACTCAAGCTGCTGCAGACAGCATTTCTGTCTCAATGCCTAAGCAAGATTAATTGGTTTGTTCACCTCCCATGCATGTAAAGAGATATTTATAACCCATTACTATGTCATCTAACTAACCCATTACAGCAGGTCCTCAGATTATGTCAGAGATCCATTTCTACATCGTGACTTAATTCGATTTTTGCTGTAAGTCGGAACTCACCTATATATGCACCTATGTCACTCACATGGAGCACACACAGCAGTAATGAAGTGAAATAGTAAAAATAATTTAAAAGAAAGATAATTCCTGACCTTTACTTGTGATAAATAAATAATAAAAAACATAAAGCACATATGTACATACATTGAAATGATGGAACTTTTTTTAAAATAAATAAACTAGTGGTTTGTTGCACAAAATTTGTGCACATTAATAGGGAATTAATTAGAGGAAATAATTTAATATTGCTATTTGCCCTTTCTCTATAATAGAAGTGTCAGAGATGAAAGAAAATTAGTAAAATGTATATGAAAACCTTCCTCCCATCAGAGTCTGGGGCGCATCATGGGACCCAGAGTCAAGTCCCTGCCCACCCAAATGCACCTCAAAATTTCGGGAGACCCAGACCTGGCCGCCTCACCCCCCTGCATTAGGCTAGATCAAGACCCAGCCAGTCCCACCCTTGTCAAGCCCCAGGTCCCTTGGCATGGCACCAGAATGGGGGGCATGGCTGCTCCCTCCACCCCAGCCTAGTCCGTGGAGGGGGGGCATGCCTTGAGGTCCCCCTTCAAGCCTCACTGGGTGGGGGACAAAGCCTGAAATTCCCTGTCAAGCCCCAGTTCATTCCTTAGGACTTTTTTCCCTAATGACTTTTTTTTTAAATTAAATCTTTATTATTCAGATTATTACATTTGTTTCTTTTTTCCCCTCCATAGTTTCCCTCCACCCAGCTCCACACCTCCCTCTATCCTTACCTCCCCTCCACTGACCTCATCCATAGGTGTATGATTTTTGTCCAATCTCTTCCTGTACCCCCCTCACCCTTTTGCCCCTGAGAATTATCAGTCCACTCCCTTTCTGTGCTCCTGATTCTATTATATTCACCAGTTTATTCTGTTGATCAAAATTTTAATTCACTTAATTTTTAGATTCACTTGTTGATAGATATGTATTTGTTGTTCATAATTTTTTATCTTTTACCTTTTTCTTCTTCCTCTTCTAAAAGAGTCCCTTTCAGCATTTCATATAATACTGGTTTGGAGTTGATGAACTCCTTCTTGATTTTTTTTTTTTATGGTTCTGCAAACTTTTATTTTTAATTTTACAATGCATCATAAACATTATTCCATGCAATGGACAAAAATCTGCTACTGAAACATAGAGGGCTGCAGTTGGATAACAAGAGTTACTACTTAAAACAAAATACTAACATAAGGTTAAAGCCCTGGGCCTGGCAAATGCCTGCCATGGGCACTACACAAAAGGAATGTCTTCAAAGCCCCTTTGTGGGGCCCTACAGCCACCCCTGAGTTCCTGAGGGCCTCTAGGGTGGAAGGGGTCCTGTAAACTTTTTTGCATCCACATAAACCCCCCCAATTTCTGTCTGGTTTTCTTCACCTCATCCTCTACTCTAGCCATCTTGTCAAATTCTCTTATCATCTCCTCATTGCTCAAATGCATATCGTGTATGGCCTCTTTGTATTCCTTGAGGCATTGAGCCAGCCCCTTGTTGGTTTTTCTTTTGGCTTTCCTGGGTACATCATCCCCAGCTGGGCGCTTTCCTCCAGCCCTTGGTTCTATGGTTGGTTTTCCTTGGCTCTCTGACTTTCCCTCTATCACTGAAGCTCTTTATCTGCCCTCCTTCAATTCTGAACGATAGCTTTGCTGGATAGAGTATTCTTGGTTGTAGGTTCTCGCTATTCATCACATTGAATATTTCTTGCCACTCCCGTCTGGCCTGCATCGTTTCTGATGAGAAATCAGCTGACAATTGTATGGGTGCTCCCTTGTAGGTAATTAACTGTTTTTTCTCTTGCTGCTTTTAATATTCTCTCTTTGTCTTTTGCTCTTGGTATTTTAATTATGTGTCTTTGTGTAGTTCTCTTTGGATTCCTTTTGTTTGGTGTTCTGTGTGCTTCCTGGACTTGTAAGTCTATTTCTTTCACCAGATGTGGGAAGTTTTCAGCCATTATTTCTTCAAATAGGTCTTCAGTATCTAGCTTTCTCTCTTCTTCTGGCATCCCCCTAATTCTGATGTTGGTACACTTGAAGCTGTCCCAGAGGCTCCTTTCATTATCTTCACATTTTTGGATTCTTTTTTCTTCTTGCTTTTCCAGTGGAGTGTTTTCTGATACTTTATATTTTATACTTTTGACTTGATTCTTTCCTTCTTCTAGTCTGCTGTTAGGTCTCTGAATAATATTTTTTATTTCAGTCAGTGTATATTTAATTTCTAGTTGGTCCCTTTTCTTCTCTAGTTTGTCCTTTTTCATCTCCTCTTGGGTCTCACTAAATTTATCCATCTTTTCTAGGATATTCTTGAAAAAACTTTATAACCGTGGTTTTGAACTCTATATCCAGTCATTTCTTTTCCTCCATTTCTTTTGTTTGTGATCTCTTCCTTTGTCTTTTCATTTTCACTAGGCCGGGAGAACTTCTGTGTTATATTCAGCCTTATGATACAAGACTTGCAAAACTGCAAAAGCCTCACTGTTGAGCTTGGGATGGATGGAGTCTTAGGGCTTAATGGACCGCCTTGCCTTCCAGTTGGTCCCGCCCTCCATGGCCCCTGGGTCTCATGTGACTCTGGGTATTTGCTGGAGCAGTCCCTGTGTGTGTGTGCAGTGCCTCTAGACCACTGCCTTTCCGGCTTCCCTGTGCTCCGGGACCATATGAGTCTGGGTCCCCAGGGTTTTGCCCGAAACTGGAGTTTAGTGGAGTTAGAAGTAGCGCAGTTGGGAGGCTTTGTCTCCTGCCCACTCGTGAAAACTAGCGGCACAATCAGCAGTTGGTCTTCTGTGTGCACTGCTGTGCATGCCACCAGACTTCTGCCCTTTCATGACTCCCCTAAATATCCGTGCACTTCTCCCTTTTCACAGTCCAACCCTCCCCCCTCCCCCCCGTATGAGTTTCGGCTGGACCTGGGGTTCAGTACCATAGGATAAAGGGCCCAATGCTGTTAGGAGTCTCCATCTTCCTCCTGCCAGAGAAAGCCAGCCAGGCACCCCGGCATCCGCTCTCTCAGTGCGCATGTCTCTGCACCTCAGCTTTTTGCAGCTCCTCTGGGTCTCTGTGAGCCCCTCTCTTTTCTTCTAGTTGTAGAATTTCCACTCAGCCAGCTTTCCTGTGGTTCTGGATAATTTCCGTTGTCTTTTAGTTGTAGTTTTGAAATTGTTGTGCAAGGCAGCAGTGTAGGTGTTTACCTATGCCACCATCTTGGATTCTCCTCTCCCTAATGACTTAATACATCCAAGTCTTATAGTCTTATCCTTAATTTCTCTGCCTGAGGTCCCCTGTCAAGCACTGCCAGGCAGCTCCGGGGGAGGGGGTGGTGTAAGGGTGGAAGGGAGGGGGTGGTGCAGCCTCAGGTCCCTCACCTGGCACTGGAAGGTAGCACAGCCTCAGGGCCCCCGTCAAGCCCTGCTAGAGGGGGGCATGGCCTGAGTTCCTCTGACCCAACACTGGGGGTGTACCTTGAGGTCTCCTGTTAAGCCCCACCAGGCAGGGGGCTGCAGCCTCAGGTCCCCTGGCCCGGTGCTAGAGTGGTGCTGGGGCAGGGGTGCGGCTTGAGGTCCCCCAGCCTTGTGCCAGGGTTGGGGGCATGGCCTGAAGTCCCCTGTTAAGCCCCACCTGGTGGGAGTGTGGTCTGAGATCCCCTGGCCTGGTGCTGGGCTGGAGGAAGCAGCCTGAGGTCCCCTAGCCCAGCACCAGGATGGGAAGCACACCTTGAGGTCTCCCATAAAGCCCTGCCAGGCACTGGGGCAGGGGGTAAGGCCTGAGGTCCCCATCAAGCCCTGCTGAGTGGGGGGTGCAGTCTGAGGTTCCTCAGCCTGGTGCTGAGGTGGGGGCACAGCCTGAAGTCTCCTGTCGAGCCCCACATGGTGGGAGGTGTGGCCTAAGGTGCCCCAGCCTGACTATGGGGCTGGGGGGTGGGGAGCAGCCTGAGGTCCCCTGTCAAGCCCCATGGGGGTGGGGAAGGGCATAGCCTCAGGTCTCTGCTGATTGCTCATTAAGCTTCTTATGGGAATTTGGCCTCAGCTGTGGGTGCAGCCACCTTTGTGATGGAGTGGTGGTCAATTAGCATATTCCCTCTTTATTATATAGGATGGGAGATGGGGATGTAACCAGGAAACGACATACATCGAATCTGACATAACCCGAGGACTGCCTGTACTAGTCTTTAGCAAGGGTCTGTCCCTCCTCTTGATCTACACTCCCTGGTTCCTGAGATACAACTCATGATTGTCTGCATCTTGCAACTTCAAAATTTCTGGTCCCTTTGATACTCAGCTCTATTTAACATTCTGTTCCTTCTGTTTGTCATTTTACTGATTTTCTATGATGGAGGGTTTTAGGCATGTATATATTGCTGTTTAAAAGGTATTCAAGATGTAATAGTGATATATTGTTTTTGTTAAGCCACAGGTAGTCAATCTATCAATCATCTATCTTTCTGTCATCTATCTACCTACCTACCTATCTGTAATGTTTTAGCTTAAACACACACACAGATGTAGACACACACACACATAGACACACACATATTATGTTTAGAGTGAAATATACACACAGCCAGCCACAAACATCCTGTTCCCCTGGAGACAGTTTTACAAGGGCTTAAAATCATTGCTTAATGTATAAAGGTATCAAAAGACAAATTCATTCCTGAGGATCTTGGTCTTTCTCATGCATATACAATAATGACACTTACATAACTCTCCAGTTTCAGAAATCCACTGTTCTTACCAACTATAAAAACCTATGTGTGGGCATTGAGCCGTCTGAGGGGATATAAGAAGCATTTGTCAAATATTGCTGCAGCCTTCATGGCTGTCACCAGCACCGTGCTGGGTGGGCAGTGAGTGATGAGGTGAAAGCAGTGGAGAGAGACTGAAGGCACTGTGTGGCACACCTCGGAGCCATCTCTGCCTGGTACGGCCTTGACAGATTAATCAGTGCTTCCTGGGTGAGCGCAGCTGCCAGTGTTCTCGGAGGACTGGCATGCACATCCCCTTGCCCTTCGGAGCAAGGCTTCCTTGGCCAGAGAGCCCCAGGCCCAGGGCCCAGGGGTCATTGCCAAGGGTGCAGCACAGGGGGGGGGGGAACCAGCACACACGCTTTCACCTCTGCCACCAGGTGACCCAGGCCCACGTGTCCATTGCTTAGACTCATCTGGAGGAGAGGGGCAAGCTTCCAAGGGCTTGAAGGAGTGCCAAGCACCAAGCAAAAGGCTTGGAAGAGACCTTGGAAAATGCCACAGATGTTCCACAGGGGACTCGGTTGGTGTGGTGACTGCAGTAGCCCACGGAGCCTGGGTCGGGAGCTGGCTGTGCCCACTATGTGCTGTGTCCTCGCCTCTCCCCCAGTGAGACAATGTGACACTCAAGGCCTGAGAGGCCTCACCATCTCTTCTCTCCCCCTTGGGGAGGTACCTCTCTCACTGTTATTACACTTTTGTGCACTTCCATCCCGACACTCAGAGCCCACTTCTTATGTGCAAGGCAGCATAGGAGTCAAGGGCTCCGGCTTGAGTCAGGTGCATGAGGTTTGGATTCAGTTCAGATAAACGGGCACCCTAAAAGTGCCCGCCTCCTGGGTGGTGAGGACGTGGGAGACTAGAGGCGCCCAGCAAGAGGCTGGCGTGTAGAAAGCCTGGTGAGTAGGAGCTCCAGGAACCCCTGTCAATGCGTCCGGAGCGGCTACTCTGATGGGCTCGGTACTTCCCCTCCGATGTTTCCCTCTGTTGTATTCAAAACAGGCAACAATGGGCTGCCCGTCTGGGAGGAGCCAAGGGTAGTCCTTGAGATGCTGGCGGCCAAGCCACTGGAAGGGCAGAAACCTCTCTGGCCGGACAGCTGGACCATGGACAGGGATCTGGGTGACGAGGACAGTAAGTACAGCTGGGCGGGTGTGGGCGCACACCTCTGTAGTGGGCACCGAGCCCCAGTGCTGCCTCGACCTCCGTGTCTGCCCTGCGGAGGGCATCCTTCCCTCCTTCCCTCCAACCCTCCTTCCTCCGGTGTGCAGAGCCCCTTCCCAGCCTGCAGGCTGGTGTCCGAAAGGGCCCTGGGAGGTGGAGAAGGATGGTAACACCCAAGAGGAGAGAACTTTTCTCTCTAATGACTTAATACATCCGAGTCTTATCTTTCCTTTCTCTGCCAACAGTCCCCTCCTCCAGAGCCAAATGTAAACGTGACTGTCAGGAGTCTTATTTCAATCCCAGCTGGGCTCAGCTCTTAGATGTGGTTAATTTAAAAATGTCATGAAAGGTCTTTACTCCTGGTCTCCCTCTAGCTCCCCAAATAGCCTGGATGACCTCTTCCTGTCATTCCTAGGACAGAAATACAATGGAATAGAAGGATATTTAAAGAGATGACAAAAAAAATGTGCTAAGTTTAAAAGTTTTTTGAACCTGAATGGGAATGAGGAATGCTATACAGTATCAGTTTGGGAACTAGGAGGCTAGGGTTCAATCCCAACTCTGCTATGAACTGGCTGTGTGATTGTGGGCCAGTCATTTAAATAAATTCTTTGAGCCGCAATTTTCTCACCCATGAAGGGAGACTGGGTGAGGAGTTCTCCATTTGAAGACATGAGGGGGTGGGAAAATGGTGTGTGAATGTGCTTTTTTTGGAGGTAGGAGTTCACAGACTTCATCTGAATCCCAGCGAGACCTGAGACACTAGTCCACTTTCATGGTTACTGAACTCGGGGACCTCAGAGGTCCTTCGAGGGTCCAACAGAGAGTCTCTGTTGTTATCTCAAAGCACTAAGCTTCAGAGCCGAAGTGCAATATAAAATAAACTCATGCTATTTTTAGAGCTCAGTTTAAATTTTTTATATTGAAATGGAAGCTGTAGGGAGATATTTAGCATGTGTTTGAGGAGGACCTAATTTGATATGTTGGAAATTGTGTGTTTTTAGCCTTATTTTAATAAACTCTACTAACATTCACATACAGTCTTTCCTCGTCAAAGCACTGCTCATTAGCAGTCTTTCCATTTATATTGGGAGTTTCTCCTAGTAGAAATGAACTAAGTCAGATCTCAATTTAAATGCAAGCCGGGCCCATTTGTGCTGGGAGATTTTGTTTAAGGCACTTAATCTCTATGGTGTCATTGTGCAGATTTAATCAAGGATTAATTGGCTGTACAGTGCCTAAAACATCACTCAGTCTAGAGCAGGCATGAAGTAAATATTGACTCTAGAAAATTATCAGATTTTACCCTCCAGAGCTTTAAGGTTCAACTATCATTAAGGGGAGATATTATCACCTGTGATGTTTCTGTTTTGGTGTCACCCTTTTAGTAAGCAAGGTGAGAGTAACTCAAACGTTTTAGTTCCTTAGCATTCTAAAATGTATGATAGACTCCATTCTGTCAGAGGATCGCCCCTATGCGGATTTCTAACCCAATCAAAGCTCAGGGCAGCATGTAGGGCCTACTGCAAGGCATGGGGCTGTCCAGAAAAAGCTTTCGAAACTGAGTTGACGCACTCTGGAACCAAGTAAAATTTTCTCCACGTTTCAGACTTACTGATTACTACAGGACTTCTATAATTTAAATGTCCCGTCTCAGATGAGAAACGCTGCCCACTTTGTCCGGTTGAGTTGCCTTGCCCAGTCACTGAAGTGCTGTCCCCGAGTTTTTGAGTCTGTAATGTGGGCAGCTTCAGCAAGAGAATGTCCTCCTCCGATGCCATACTCTGGGACCAAAGGTAGCACAGATGGGGACATTCTGGGGTGTGGCACCCATGTGGATGCCACTTTGAAGGCTGTTTAGCACCTCCACTGTGGGATGCTGGGATGCCTCCGACAGCATCACCAGCTGGAGGCAGCATCTCCCCTCTTCCCCCCCGCCCCCCATTGACAGGAGCTCCTTCAATGATGGGCAGCTGCCCCTCCTACCCTGTCAAAAGTTTTCTTACATTGAGTTGATATCTCTTTCCCTGGAGCTTTTGTTTTTATTCCCCCCCCCAGCCCCCACCCCCTGCCCAAGCTCCTCAGAACCTGTCTGTCCTGTGTTTAAAACAAGAACTCTTCAGAGTCTTTTCTTCTCCTGTTTCTTCAATGGTCTCAGACATAATATGTCCTTTATATATATATATGTATATATATATTATATAAAAATTATATATATATATATTTTAAATATATTTTACTGATTTTTTACAGAGAGGAAGAGAGAAGGATAGAGAGTTAGAAACATCGAAGAGAGACATCAATCAGCTGCCTCTTGCACGCCTTCTCCTGGGGATGTGCCCACAACCAAGGTACATGCCCTTGACCGTAATCGAATCTGGGACCTTTCAGTCTGCAGACCGATGCTCTATCCACTGAGCCAAACCGGTTTTAGCCACAATATGTTTTTAATCATTCTTCTCTTAGAGGGAGACGTCTTCACTCAGAACTGAAGAAGAAATATCTCCCTTATTCTCAAGACCCTATCTTTTGTAATGTAACTTCTTTGATTGCAGACTGACACCCATCCCAGAAATGGTAGGTCAAAGCCTCTTTAAGTAGAATGGACACTTAAATGCAGCCTTTGGTAACTTGAGGAGGACGCTGTTCTGTCCAGGAGTGTAGGACCTCAGTGGCACCTCCTCACTCCTGAGCACTAGTCCCTAGGGAGGTGGGGACAATGATCTGAGGCCACAAAACTGTTGCCATTAGTGACTCAGCACTGAAGAGATGGGACTCGCATCTGGACCAGCTCTGGTCCCCGAAGGTTTGTTCACAGAGTGCCCCTCGCCTTGCTCTGAGTTGGAGATCGGAGATTGGATCTGAAGCTGTCACGGTCCTTGGGTGGGAAGGGATGCTGGACTTCTGGGAAGGGACCCAGCTGCCAAGAGCCTTGGTCCCTGACCTTGGGCCTTGGTGTTTCCCACACATCCCTTAGGATGGAGGCACAGCCACCAGGGATGCAGGCCTTCCTTGCCAGGCTGCCCCAGGCGTCTCGGGGCCCCTCCAGTCTTTCCTGAGGGCTGCCTTATCTTTGGAAAGCAATTGTGGGTCTGGAAACTACTAGTGGAAAGATACTGTCCCCTTTGGGGAATAAGAAATAACCCCTTTAATGATGTCATATCATAGCTTAGAGAGGAGCCCAAGAACTCTCCCAAATTTGTTTGCAGATCTCTCTTATCCACAGCACTATCTTCTCCTCTCAGCGACCCTCCGACCTGAGCCCTGGTTTAGGGAAAGGTATCAAAGCCCTAAAAGTGAGTGAAGTGATTTTTCCTCTAAGACAGTGGTTCTCAACCTTCCTAATGCCGCGACCCTTTAAGACAGCTCCTCATGTGGTAGTGATCCCCAACCATAAAATTATTTCCGTTGCTACTTCATAACTGTAATTTTGCTACTGTTATGAACTGTAATGTAAATATCTGATATGCAGGATGCATTTTCATTGTTACAAATTGAATATAATTAAAGCATAGTGATAAATCACAAAACAATATATTGTGAAATATTTATTTCTAATTACAAATAAATGAAATTTTGTCTTGAATCATGGTGTAGCATGGGTAACAGTCTTCATATGACAACAGTAAACTACATTGCTACATTTTGCTACACCAAGGAGCGGTGTGTTGGTTCCTAAGACCATGGGAAATAGGTGTTTTCCAATAGTCTTAGGCGATCCCTGTGAAAGGGTCGTTCAACTCCCAAAGGGGTCTCGACCCACAGGTTGAGAACTGCTGCTCTAAGACCATACAGCAGGCTAGCTGCTTTGTGCTGTGCTCATGCCTGGGGCAACAAAGATGAATAAAACACTGATCTACCATCAACGTGTTCAAAGCCTAGTAGGGGAGGCAGACTCCAAACAGGTATTTTACAAGTAATTTATCTATCTATTTACCTACCTACTTACCTATCTATATAAAAAGCAAGCGGTCCTAACACCATTACACCATAACAACCAAACGGGGTTGACGGAGCAGTGAACTATGAGTGGTGGAGAGTTATGAGCGGCAGAGGGCTACGAGTAGTAGAGGGCGGGACACAATCTACAAGTGGCGATGGGCGGGGTAGCCAATCTGGGACAAGAGGCAATAAGCTACTCATGCACAGATTTGTGCGCAAGACCCCTAGTCTATACTAATAAAAGGGTAATATGCTAATTAGACCAGGAGACCTTCTGGATGTTTTTCTGGACAAAGCCATGGTGGTGGGGCCAAGGCAGAGGTGGTTAGGGATGATCAGGCCAGGAGGAGAGGGCAGTTGAGGGCAAGCTGGCTGGCAGCAGGGAGTGGGGGTGGCAGTTGGGTAAGCAGGCCAGTGAGGGGGGGGAGAGTTGGGGTGAGCAGGCTGGCAGGGGGGCCAATTGGGGGCAAGCAATCTGGCAAGGGCGGGCAGTTAGGGGTGATTAGGCTGGAAGGGGGCACAGTTGGGGTTGATCAGGCTGGCAGGCAGGTGAGCAGTTAGAATACAGCGGTCCCAGATTGCAAGAGGGATGTCGGACTGCCGATCCACAGGTATCGGACCTAAACTGGCAGTCGGACATCCCCTGAGGGGTCCCAGATTGGAGAGGGTGCAGACCAAGCTGAAGTACAACCCCCTCTCTGTCCCTCCAGCATGAATTTTGTGCACTAGGCCATTAGTGTGTGTGTGTGTGTGTGTGTGTGTGTGTGTGTGTGTGTATAAAGCTAATATGCAAAGTGTTTCCTTGGGAGTTTGATTGTTCACTATGACGTGCACTGACCACGAGGGGGCAGCGCAGAACATGGCAGATGACCAGCTGTGGTGACAGGGTGCTGAGGGAGCAAGGGAAGAAGGAAGTGGGGAGGCAGGGAGGTGGGGATCCTGATTGGCTCTGATCCCTGGCCAGACTTAGGGACCCTACCTGCGCACAAATTTCGTGCATTGGGCCTCTAGTAATTCTTATAAAGCCATTTGGCAAAAGTAATGATAGGGAGTGGCTTCTCTTGAAGGCAGTGGAGTTCTGAGATCACACAGCAGGAGAACCCCACCCAGCAGGCTTTGCAGGAGGGGAGATCTGGGCCAAGTCCGGCTGAACCAAGTGATGGGTTGTCATGGGCAGAAGCAGCCAGAGCAAGGGCTGGGAGAAATGGCACAGTGTAAGTGTGAGGTCGTATGCAAACCTCAGTGTCATGAAGTGACAGGCCCCGTCTAGAAGGGACAGGCAGCTCTTGTAAAGCCCAGCCCTCACGTGGGCCTCGAGTGTGATGGCACCTTCCACAGAGCATGGGTTTTCTATCCCACTTAGTGGAGCTGTGTGGTGGCATTTGCTGCATTCTTCCTTGACACTGAGGAGCTACTACTAACTCCAGGGAAACTCCTTCCAGGTCTTCTTCCCCCATTTCTCTTGATGTCGGTCTCACTCACGTTATATTTTCTCAATGTTCCCCACCCCAGAGCTCCTACACTTCTCTCTCAAGCCTTAAGCAGGCTTGTCTCTCTCACTCCCCCTTTCTGTTCGGTTTTGCATTCCTGCCCCCTCCCACTCCTCAGGGATCTGTCTTCCCTCCTCTCATGCTGCTCTGGACAGCACAGGAAGAGTTTCTCATCATCATGTGAGCAGAGAGGACCTCTTCTCTCTGCATGTAATGCAGGGCCTTACCTGACAGGTTCCAGCTGCAGGTGGAAGTGAGCCACTGCAGTGTGTAAGAGAGGGGATGGCCTGGTCACTTTCTGGTCTTGCTAGGAAGGCCTTTAATTAATGTAACCAATTATTTGATTGTTCTTTTTTAAAAGAATAGTTTTGATTTTCAGAGAGGAAGGGAGAGAGAGAGAAAAATATCAACGTGAAAGTGCAACATGGATCGGCTGCCTCCTACATGTCCCCCACCAGGAATGGAGCCTACAACCCGGGCATGTGCCCTGACCAGGAATCAAACCAGCGACCTTTTGGTGCATGGGACGACTCCCAACCAACTGAGCCATACCAGCCAGAACTGCTTGTTCTTTTAGACAAAACAGGACTTCTTTCTTTTCTTTATCTTAAAATCACCTGAACCTCCTTACTTCCTCTTTTATTTTATTCTAAATTGTGGTAAAATATATGTAACATAACATTTGCCATCTTAACCATTTCTAAGTGTGCAACCCAGTGGCCTTCAGTGCCTTCACATTACTATGCAACCATCACCTCCATGCATCTCCAAAATGCTTTTTCATTTTCCCAGCCATCCCCATCAAATGAGAACTCCCCATTCTTCCCACCCAGCCCTGGAAAACACCATCCTACTTTCTGTCTGTGAATTTGACCACTTGGCTCTCTCTTGCAGCATCTTCAGTATAATTTAAAGCAGGAGACATATATGTCCACCAGCGGTATGCAAGAAGCAGGGAAGGAGGGTTCCCTATCTAAAAGGGGCTATCAGACCTGCTGAAGGAGATAAAATAAAAACAAGCTAAAGCAAGACAGCAGCGGGGAGCCATTTGAGCAGAGACGTGGATGATTTCAGGGCTTGTGAGGTGATGAATCTGGAATCAGGGGCAGAAGACCTGGCTCTGTTTATTGTTCTGAAATAAGGGGGTTGGCAGTTTAAAAGAGCACTTAAGAGGCTATCCATGAATTATTCCTTTCTATGCAAGGAAAATTTTTCTCTGTACAAACAAAAAGCAGCTGGTGGCTGGTGAGCAGAAACGCTGCCTTGGTAACACATTGCGAAGCTTTCTCTACAGCCGCTGATGCCATTTGCATGGAACAATAGGGCGTTCAGCTGAGTGGGAAGGGCATTGGGGCTTGGAGTCAGGACCTGAGTTCTAAGTACTGCTTCTGTCTCTGCTGTGAATGTCTGAGCTCATCGTCCCAAATCGCATCTCTGAGCCTCATCTTGTTCTGTTGCAGACTGGGGCAAACAGTGGTTGTTGTGAAGCGCAAAAGAGATCCTGCCTGCGCCATCCCCTGGTGGGCCAGAGGCCACAATGCGTGTGTAAGGGTGGGGCGGTCCAGCTGGACAGCTGCCCTGGGACTCGGCCCTCGCACCATGGAGACAGTGAAGGGCCCGCTGGCCCCCTCGGGGGTGCCCTACACTGGGTGTCACACAATGCCCTATGACGTCCACGTTCCTGTTATGCCCGATGAGATCTGCACAGGAAATGACGCATCTGCCTGTAGGTCAGCCGAGAGTCCTTTATTTTTGTCCATAACATAATGGTGAGATTAATTTAGCGCTGACGATTGATGGCTGCCCTGGGAGGTCAGGGTGGCTCCCCGTGATGGATGGAGCTCTGGCTCTCCCACCTCTCATTCTTCCCTCTTCCTGCCCCTTTGTTTGGTTTGCAGCAGGACATAGCAGCCACACAGCATTTCCCTGTCTTCTCATGAGGACAGTGTTCATGCCCTCGCTCAGTGGTCGGCAGAGCCAAGTATCAACAATACAACGATTGAAATTCCTTTTGAGAGCCAAATTTTTTAAACGTAAACTTCTAACGCCACTTCTTCAAAATCTACTTGCCCGAGCCCTGGTATTTTGTGAAAGAGCCACACTCAAGGGACCAAAGAACCACATGTGGCTCACGTGCCGCAGTTTGCCGACCATGGCCCTAGCTGACCCAAGGCTTCTGGGTGGGTGGTGGCCACTGCTTTCTTTCTGTGCTTGACATTCCACTGTTCCCTGGCTTAAAGGAACACAAAGAGAGAGGGAGACCTTGCCGTCTCAGGTCCATGGCATTGACTGAGCATTTATTAATGCCAGGCTCAGGGCTGTGTTCACATTCTCATTAGATGGGCACTAGTGTCCGCTCAGCTTCACAACTGGAGAGTTGAGTTTGCACGGGTGCGTGGCTGGCACAGGCTCATGTATTACATGGCTCATCTCCAGGGGATCAGAGCCCAGGTTCCTACCACAGAGCCTCAGGGATTCTGAGTCCAGTCACCCTGGCCTCAGTCCAACCCTGACCTTCCTCTTCACTTCGGATAACTGGGCTCACAGGAACTGCGATGGATGTGCATGGGCCTTGGTTCCAGAAAGTTCAAATTCTAGCCTCCACCTTCCTCTCAAATCTATCCTCAAGGTGCCTGTCTAGGTCAGGGTGGGTGGGCAAAATATGGCTCAAGGGCCGGTTTTGGCAAAGCTTTATTGGAACAAAGCCACTCTTATTCAATTGTGTAGTGTCTGCAGCTGCTTTGAGGCCACAATAATGGAGATGAGTGACAGAGAAAGAGCACTTGGCCCACAAAGTCTACAATACTTAGTACCTGTCTACTATTTATAGAAAATGTTTGCAGGTCCCTGGTGGCTAAAATAGCTCAGGATGCTAATAAACAGATTAGAAACAAAATATGGGGAACCACGGTATAATTAATTCCATATTGTCACATCAGGGACGACAGTACCCACTGGCAGGCCTCCGTGTGCAGCTTTGGGATGATGTCACTTTGCGCCACACCCGAGTCCATCCTGGCCTCCCACCTGTTTCATTTGCTTACAGATGTTTCCCTCCTTAAAAGGTCCCCTCTACATCTGCCAACATCCTTCTGTTTCAGCTTCCTTTGTAAGTTTCCTGCAAGGAGAAATACTTACAGATGCCTATGTGCTTGAGCACAAAGACCTTTCTAATTTGGGGGGAGGAGTGGAACGAGGCTGTTCACTGGTGATGTGTTTCAGCATTTCAGGCTTTCTCACCACCTCGCCTCCACTTCCAGACAAACAAGGCTGCTCCAGTTTAGAACAAGATCTTATTCTTCTGGCTTTTGTTTTGTATTAAACTCAAAAGGACAGTTTTAGTTAGTGGAGGTCAAGAGCTATAGGCTTTAAAGAGCTGCCAGAAATAGATAGATAGATAGATAGATAGATAGATAGATAGATAAGAAAAAGAAAAAAGAAAGGCAGGCCTGGGAGGGAAGTGGGTCAGCTGGAAGTTTGATCTGAGTGTGTTCCAGGAACTTAAAGCAGAGAATCACAGTCCGCTGACCATTTTTATCAGTTCACCCTCTAGGGCCAACTTCCGGTGACTATCTGGGCAGCCAGGAAGAGAGTGGAGGGATTCTGGTCCCTCAGCAGGGGGTTTCAGGGAACAGATTTGAGGGGTGGCCCAGTGGGCTGGAATTGGATCAACTGGAGCCTCTCCCCTGCTCCCACTCCAATGCTGTGCACCCTAGGATTCTGGAGTAATCTCTGAGCTGCAGACTTCTCATGTCGAGTGGAGTTAGAAGTTCTCTACCTTCCAGATCTCCAGAGGAGGGTGGGGTGGAGCAACAAGTGTGTGGGGAGGTGCTTCATGAGTTCTGAGTTTCCGGGGACCAGTTCTTATATTATGCTTTCCTGCTTGGAGGCTCAGACTATGTGTCTCTATGTCAGTCTGATAGATCAAGATGAGGTTTTTCAAATTTTCTTTCTCTTTTCTTAATTCAGTGTTATTTTGCGTTAGCTTAGAGTTTGTAGCATAGTGGTTATGTGGTAGGCAGTTAGAAAGGCACGGCAGAGCAGGGAAGATGGGCCAGGTGGAGAAAGTCACTAGGGTGGAAAGCCCCGGGTGCCTAGCAACGGGCAAAACTGGGAAAACAAGGGCCTCGCCTGCAGGGTGGCCTTTCACTCACTGGTCATGTGGTTTAGACCCCTTGATCTTTCATGTCACTGGTCATGTGGTTCGGACCTTCTGCTGACCTTCTCTCCTCCTCCCACCTTATCCCCTCTCCCCCTATATACATGTTGCTAGTTATGCAGGCTAGACCTCATAGAGAAACATTCAGATTTATGAATAACTTTTGTGAGTTTATTTGAGCCAAACTGTCACAATTATTGGGGAGAAAAATATCAACAGATTGAGATAATGCTCCAGAGAGAATGGTAGTTTTCATCTTATTTGATACATTACAGTCAAAAGAGGATATATAAGTGGGTTATATGAAATCCAGTGGTGATAGATTAGGGAGGTGGGAGACAGCAAAGCGGGAAAGCCACTGGGATTGGATAAGAAGTAAAATGATAGACACACACTTCTTTTACTTAAGTGGGTGCAGGATCATTAACAGTCAATGATTAATTTGATAACAATGAGGGGATTTGTGGTCTCCTCAGAGTGGTGCCTTTGCTTTGAGAGGTCTGGAAAAGGAAAATTACTTTAATATTCCAAAGATATTATAGATGCAAAAAGACAACAGGCTCAGTTTAGGTAAAGATTGACCTTTTTCCTGGCCTAGAACATAACTGCCGACCATAAACTGGTTTTAGTTTAAAATGTTTTAACTTCAGACTATACTTTGAGGTTATTTTAGGTCTCTGAGTTTTCAAGACCACCACACAGGCCTCCCCTGAGCTTGTCAGGTGTAGTATGTGGCCCCCTTTTGACCACATGTGCATTGATGACCAATCTTTTGATTGGATAATGAGGTCCCTTTGATGTCTCAGTGTCGGCATTTGTCTTGCTGAATAGGGTGGACTATTGGGAATGGGCCATAACTTTAGAGATCATTTAAAGTCGAATTATTATTATTATTATTATTATTATTATTCAAAATAAAAAGGCAGGTAAACAGGAGGCAGTGAGATTCTATATATCCTTGTTAAAAAATATTCTGGGTCATTTCTAATATTTTAGCTACTATGATCTGAGTCTTTTTTCTGCTTAAGTTTTGTTTTTCTGCATCTAGTGTAGCATTTACATACCAGGAAACAAAAGCAACAGTATTAAACCAGTAACACTGATTAGGAACAGAAAATGTCTAATACTAGACAAGGAAGAGTCTGAGGGGTACAGACATCTCAGCCAACCAAAAAATCCTTTACGTGTATTATAATTTTTTATTAAGCTAATTATGTTTTCCTCCTTCATTCATTGTCACTTTTAGCTTATGATTTGTTTGGCCAGATGAATTAAGACTCTGTACTATTTCATTATCTAAAAACTCTAATTTTTCTTCTGATTGGTTAGTCTCCATAGAAATGAGTTCATGGGGGAGGATTAAGTTCAATTTCCCAATACATTAGATTTTCAGTATCAATATTATCATAGGTTTTATTAACCTCAGACAAAGTTATGTAGACTATAATTTCAGTATTATACCATATTCCAGTAGAGTTATTACAATATAAATCACTTAGTATTTTCTAAACCTTCCCCAAAAATGCTTCTTTCCCATATACCAATTATTATTTGTTGGGGTAGATACAGTAGGCCAGGACTGGGTGAATTCAGTATTTTGTATAGATTGGGGGCATAACCATTCACCTTTTTAATTGTCACAATCATATTGTGAGATAAGACAGGTTCCCATTATTTATTGTTTTTAAATATGGCTCATCTACTTCTCATTGGAGCTATTCTAGTGTTATTGAGGCTGGTCCCTATGCCAGCCAGTTGAACTCCTGAGAATTTAAGCTTAGGATTTAACTGAGGTGCCTGGGTTTTTAGGACATACCCAAATAGATCGCATTTCCCATCCAAAGTTTTCCAAAATCCAGGAGAACTGTATGAGTCTCATATGTGTCTGGCCTGGGCTTTTGTACCTATTATAATTAGCCATTGTTTCATAGCTACTTCAGATTCCATTTGCACTGGCATAAACAGTATGTTCTGTTGAGTTAGGATATAGGCATGTTCTCATTGTTGGGTTTGTGCATGAGTTTTTATAGTCTGTCCTATCCAGTGAGCTAAGACTTTATTGTCCTTTCCATGATGCCTCCACCCTTTTCCTTCTTCTTCAGATATCATTCCCTCCATATGACCTATTTTAGGTAAAGAGTCTTCTTCTTTTTTTAAATTAAATCTTTATTATTCAGATTATTACATTTGTTTCTCTTTTTTACCCTCCATAGCTCCCCTCCACCTGGCTCCTACCCCTTCTTCCCTTGATCTCATCCATAGGTGTATGATTTTTGTCCAGTCTCTTCCTGCACACCCCTCACCCCTTTCCCCCTGAGAATTATCAGTTCATTCCTTTTCTGTACTCCTGATTCTATTATATTCACCAGTTTATTCTGTTGATCAAATTTTTAATTCACTTAATTTTTAGATTCACTTGTTGATAGATATATATTTGTTTTTCATAATTTTTTATCTTTTACCTTTTTCTTCTTCCTCTTCTAAGAGTCCCTTTCAGCATTTCATATAATACTGGTTTGGAGTTGATGAACTCCTTTAGCTTTTTCTTATCTGTGAAGCTCTTTATCTGCCCTTCAATTCTGAATGATAGCTTGGCTGGATAGAGTATTCTTGGTTGTAGGTTCGAGCTATTCATCACATTGAATATTTCTTGCCATTCCCGTCTGGCCTGCATCGTTTCTGTTGAGAAATCAGCTGACAGATTGTATGGGTACTCCCTTGTAGGCAATTAACTGTTTTTCTCTTTCTGCTTTTAATATTCCCTCTTTGTCTTTTGCTCTTGGTATTTTAATTATGATGTGCCTTGATGTAGTCCTCTTTGAATTCCTTTTATATGGGGTTCTGTGTGCTTCCTGGACTTGTAAGTCTATTTCTTTTACCAGATGTGGGAAGTTTTCAGTCATTATTTCTTTAAGTAGGTTTTCAGTCTCTTGCTCTCTCTCTTCTTCTGGCACTCCCACAATTCTGATGTTGGTACGCTTGAAGCTGTCCCAGAGGTTCCTTATATTATCTTCACATTTTTGGATTATTTTTTCTTCTTGCTTTTCTAGTTGAGGGTTTTCTGATTCTTTATATTTCAAATTTTTGACTTGATTCTTGCCTTCCTCTAGTCTGCTGTTAGTTCTCTGTATAATATTCTTTATTTCAGGCAGTGTATATTTAATTTCTAGTTGGTCCTTTTTCATCTCTAGTTGGTCCTTTTTTATCCCTAGTTGGTTCTTTTCCATCTCTATTTGGTCATTTTTCATCTCCTCTTGGGTCTCACTAAATTTAACCATCTTTTCTAGGATATTCTTGAAAAACCTTATAACCGTGGTTTTGAACTCTATATCCAGTTGTTTGTTTTCCTCCATTTCTTTAGTTTGTGATGTCTTCCTTTGTCTCTGCATTTTCACTATGCTGGGAGAACTTCTGTGTTGGAATCAGCCTTATAATACAAGACTTGCAAAACTGCAAAAGCCTTTGTTGAGCTTGGTGGAGTCTCCGGGCTTAAAGGACCGCCTTGCCTTCCAGTCGGCCCTGCCCTCCACGGCCCCTGAGTCTCACGTGACTGAGTAATCGCTGGAGTGGTCCCTGTGCAAGCGTGTGCACTCTGGCAGTGCCTCTAGACCCTGCGCTCCAGGACCATATGAGTCTGGGTGCCCAGGGTTTCACTCGAAACTGGGGTTTAGTGGAGTTAGAAGTGGCGCAGTTGGGAGTTGGGAGGCTCTGTCTCCTGCCCACTCGTGAAAGCCAGCAGCATAATCAGCAGTCGGTCTTCTGTGTGCAGTGTTGTGAACGCCACCAGAATTTTGTCTGCCCTTTCGAGACTCCCCTAAATTTCCGTGCACTTCTCCCTTTTCACAGTCCAAACTCCCTCCGTATGAGTTTTGGCTGGACCTGGGGTTTAGTGTCGTAGGATAAGAGGTTCAATGCAGTTGGGAGTCTCCATCTCCCTCCCACCAGAGAAGGCCAGCCAGGTTTGCCATCACTCGCTCTCTCCACACGCGCATCTCCGCACCTCAGCTTTTTGCAGCTCCTCTGGGTCTCCGTGAGCCCCTCTCTTTCCTTCTAGTTTTAGAATTTCCACTCAGCCAGCTTTCCTGTGGTTCTGATGATGTCTGTTCTGTCTTTTAGTTGTAGTTTTGAAATTGTTGTGTGAGGCAGCAGTGTAGGTGTTTACCTATGCCACCATCTTGGTTTCCTCAAGAGTCTTTTTCTAATGAATGACGTTCTTCATTAGCTTCAAGTTCAACTTGTCCCAGAATACCAAGGCCAGCCCCTACTCCTCCAAGTATTCCCCTTTTCTTTCTTTTAGAGGGCTAATGTTGTTGGATCCACCAGGAAAGTTATTGCCATTGGGTAGCTATGGATTGAGGGCAGTTGGGGTATACTGAATGGACCCCAAAATATTGAGTTTCCCATGCTATAGTTAAGTGGGTAGAGGTAACTCCAAAATGAGCTAGAGTTTGAGTATTTCATAGAGCTTCCCACAAGAGCACAGGAGCAATTACAAACATATTTATTTATCAAGTAATCCTCATAATTTTTGAAATGGGGACCTATTGTGCTTTTTCTGATTTCATGGACATACAGCAACAAGAGTATGATTGGTGAATCTGAGGACAAGATATTCTATGACAGACAGGGCAGGACACTGCAAGCTTTTCCCCATCACATCCAGGTGCTTTTCTTAGCTTTTCATCATCCATTCCTATAGGTATACAATACTGCTAGATTTAATTCATATATAATTCTACCAGGGGAATTATCAGGGAGGCCTTCTTGGAGGTATTTGACCAAGTTGGGTCCTTTATAATAGATATAGCCAGAAAAAAATGTACCAACACTTATATTTATAGAAGACCTGTGTGTGGCCATAAAAATGTTTACTTCATTATCATAACTGATAATCAGAATATCATTGTCTAGTAGGTGGGAAAGATTAGCAGGTACCTAAGTTAAATTTTTCATGTCTAATAAGGGAAAGGGTCTAGGGAGACAGATATTGTTTCCATTAGGAAACAATAAAGAGGATAATAACAATGTAGAAGTCATTTTATGTACATTCAATCAATAACAATTAGATAATATAAGAACAAGGTTTGAACAGTGTCCATTTGTGAGCATTCAGGCCTACTTGACATCTTGTGGCAGCTGTCTGCCTCTGTGGTCGGCTTCTCATTCTTGAAAAGTCTTTGTCAGGGGCGATGAAAGGCTTTGAAATTTGGCTAGTAGGATTTTGATTGTACCATTGGCACGTTCCACAGGTCCTGAAGACTGAGGGTGATAGGCATAATGAAAATGCTGTGGTATAGGCCAGTGGTCGGCAAACTCATTAGTCAACAGAGCAGCAAACCGCGGCTCATGAGCCGCATGTGGCTCTCGAGCCGAAGTTTCCCAAGCACTGGTATAGGCCAAACGTTACAAATGATTTTATTATTTGTTCAATGAACTGAATCCCTTGGTCACTATGTAATTCAGAGGGAATTCCCCAATTAGGAATTATATTTTCTAATAATTTACCAGCCTTTAAGACTGTTGCTCTCCTGCAAGGGAAGGCCTCAGCCCAGTGAGAAAACATACAAATCATAACTGATATATATTTGTACCTCTGAAATGGTGGCATCTGGATAAAGACCAATCACCATACTTCAGATGAACCCACAGGAAGCAGGAGATGTCCTTGGGATCCCTGGTGTGTTTTCCTGAGTTATGTTAGACAGAGAACATCTGCTCTTCACATTATGAGCAACAGCAGGTAATATTGTTTACTGCCTGAGATAATCTTCTCAGGACCTCAATGTGTTAGCTCATGTACCTGCTGAAGTATGAGGAGTTGGGCCTCTGTAGGTAAAATGGTTTCTGATTGAGTCCAAGCCTTATCTGTCTCTCTGGGTCAAAAGTTCCCCCCTTTTTTTGCCATGTTCCCTCTTCTTCCTCTGTAGCTGTCTGTTGATAGTGGAAAATATCATCTTTTATTGATTTAATAGACAGCAAAGAACATTCTGGGGCCTGGATAACTTGATTGTTCAATGCCGCCTGCTGAGTTGCAGACTCAGTGGAATGAGTTCCTTTTGCTCATGGTGGTAGCTTTAGAACACCCTGGGGTTTTGCTAATTGCCAATTGTTTTGGTTGCTGAATGGCATCTGCAAATTTAACAACCAGTTTTCCATTTTTTAAAAATGTTACCTTTATTCTTGAAAGTATTACAGATGTCCCCAGCTCCATGTGCCCTCTCCCCTCACTTTCCATTTTTCTGGGCTTTCCCGAGGAAGTTAAGAAGCCTCACTGCTTCCATAATGTTCCAGAGTCCTGAGCTACATCAAATGCATAGCGACGCTCAAGGTAAATATTGGATACTTGATCTTTGGCCCATTGACAAGCCCAAGTTAGAGCAGTTAATTCGGCTTGCTGAGCAGATCTTATTTCAAGTAGATAAGAATTTTCAATTATATCCACTGTGGGAGTTATTGCATATCAAACTCAGAAATGTCCCTGTTCATCCTTCAGATAAGATCTATCTTAATCCAAATTAAGTCAGCATTGTCATTAGGAGTTTCTTGTAAATCATTCCTAGGAGCAAGAAGGTGTAAGTAAGCAAAAACACAATTGTAGATGTTTTCATCCTGTAAAGAGGGCAATAAAGCTGCAGAATTAAGATGATTACACCGAGCTAAAGTAACATTAGGTGCAGAGAGCAGGAGCATTTCATAAGAAACCAGTCAACTGATAGGAAGTGTTGAGTGTGATGAGAGTTCAGCAAAGATTAAACACAATGAGGAACATAAACGGTTAAAGGAGAGCCCATGACTGCCTCTTCTGTCTGTTTATAGAACATGGCTGTAGCAGAGATCACCCTCATACAGGGAGGAAGCCCTTTTGCTACTCAGTCTAGTTGCTGACTATAATATCCCATAGGTCTATGATGAACTCCATGTTTCTGAGTTAGAACTCCTAAGGCATTTCCTTTACTTTCATGTGTGAAAAGGAAGAAGGGATATTTATAATTTGGATGTCCCAGAGCAGGAGCTTTAGATAGTACTTTCTTTAGAGCAGGGGTGGGGAACGCTTTTTCTGCCAAGGATCATATGCATATTTATAACATCATTCTTGGGCCATACAAAATTATCAACTTAAAAATTAGCCTGCTGCAGTAGGTAAATTGTATCCTTTTGGGAGTCTAGTAATGTCCTATAGCAAAAAAGCAAATCACCTACATACTGGATTAGAGTGGAATCTCTAGGAAATTTAACATCATTTAAGCAATTTTTAATATCTCGGAGAAAAGGTGCGACTTTCTGTGTATTGCTCGGGCATTACGGTACAAGCAAATTGTCAGTCTTCCCAGGATAAGGCAGAGATATTGGCTGTCTTTTTTTACTGGAATGCTGAAAAAGGCACTACATAAATTTATTACTGAAAAATATTTTCAGTCCACAGGAATGGTTGATGATAAAGTATGTGGATTTGGAATCACAGGAAGTCTTGGAATAACTACCCCATCCTCTCCATTTGGTTTATTTTCTGGAAGGATAGGAGAATTACAGGGGCTTGTACATGGAATTATAAGTTCCCCTTTAAAGTAATCTTATATAATGGGCTTAATTCCAGCTAGTGCATCTTACCCTCTCATCTTTGTTATCCGGTCCCCCACACCCCTGCTCTCTGGCAACCATCGTTTGTTCTCTGTGTCTATGAGTCTGTTTCAATTTCGTTTATTGGTTTTGTTCTTTAGATTCCACATATAAAGCAGCAGATTTATAGAGAGTGATTCTCCTATAGGTTTTGCCTTGTAAAAGTGCTTGGAAAGAACATGGGCTTTGGAGACCAATGGACCATGGTCTTAAAGCAGCTCCATCACTACTGGCTGTGTGATCTTGAGCGAGTCATCATCACCTTTCTGAGCCTCTGTGTTCTCATTGGTAGAACGGGGTGGGAATGGTCTGTCATTTGGGGTCATGTAACAAGCATACAACCAAGATGGCATTAGATGTGTCAGAGATCCTTAGGGGAAGGGAAAAGGGGAGAGGGAGTAGACGGAGGCAGGGCCAGCCTTCAGACCTCAGGGCTGGTCAGATGTGTAAGAGGAGAGTGGGAAGAAGGAGCATGAGCAGAAGGAGCCTCAGAACATGGCGTGGGCGCAGCTCACATGACAGCTCAGGGCTCTTTGCCCATGTCTGTGGGAGTCCCAGAGCAAAGACTGCCCATCATAGGAAGCTGTAACAAACACATTGACTGAGGGCCTTAAACAACAAACACTTAGTTTTTTACTTCTGGAAGCTGGGAAGCCCAAGTTCTGGCAGATCTGGTGTCCGGTGAAGATTCACTTCTGGCTTGTAGACAGCTGCCTTCTCACTGAATGCGCACATGCCAGAGAGAGAACACCCTCATCTCTTTCTCTTTTTGTAAGGGCACTCGTCCCATCATGGGGGTTCTGCCCTCGTGACCTCATCTAGAAGTAACCACCTCCCATAGGCCCATTTGCAGATACTATTCCACTGGGCAGTTAGGGTTTCAACATAGGAGTTGTCGGGAGTTGTGGGGAGTGACCTAGCCAGGTAGTCCAAACAGGTCACTCAGTGGTATTTAGTGGGCAGCTTGGTCAGGCCTGGACGGTCCCAGATGGCTTCACTTATTTGCCTGGTGGCTTGGCTGGGGTGGCTGGAAGGCTGGTCTTCGCTGAGCCTTCTCCATTTATTCTTAGGGCATCTCTGTGTGGTCTGACTGGGAGGATGGTCTGATTTCTTACATGACAGCTCAGGACTCAAGAGGGAATGCTCCTAGAGGCAAGAAGTAGACATTGCAGTCACCTCATCGCTTCCCTTGGGTTCCTTTGGTCTTGAACCTGCCCAGATTCAAGGGGAGGAGATGCAGACCCATGTTTCAAAGAGAGAAATGGGCCTTACGGAAGTGTAACCATCTGTAACTCAGTATCTGTCTCCAGAGTGGTGCCTATGACAATGTTTATAAAGCACCTGCCAGGGTGACACACAGAACAGGTGGCCATCAACCAGGAGCTGCCATTTCTCAAAGTTTTCCCATCCTGATTATTACTGCTGCAGCTCTCCCGCCCCCAGGCATCCTCCCACCCTGCAGATGTGTTCTGCCTTCTGAGGGTGCCAGAGAGAGCCAGGCATGAGTAAGGTGAGGCTTTTAGTAATGTGTCTGCCCTCCCTTGTCAGCTTCCTGTGAAGTCACCGTAGACACCCTTCCATCCCTGAGGCTCAGGACCACCCATCTCTCTGCAGGTGTGGCTGACCTCAGCTTCGAGGCCGAGAGCCCTCTGGTGCCCCCAGTCGAACTCCTGGAGAGACTGCCCAGCTATGACTGCCTTTTTCAAGGAGGTGGTAAGTCTGTGTGGTCTTGGTTCCTCCATCCTCTTTCTGGGGCTTCTGCTGGTTTGGGGGGCATCTCTGGAACAGGCCAGTGCTGGGATAGCTCCCCTTTCCTCTGGGGGCCTGGGAAGGCCTTTGTCACTGTTGGGAGGGAATGACAGGACCTGGGCATGAGCTCTGTGTCCCCGAGTATCCCATGACCATGATCCTTTAAGAAAGAATGATCCTGATCATTCTTTTCATCTGCTCCCCCTCACATTCGCCCATCTTTCCTGCTTTCACTACAGGTGTCTATTCCTTGGAGCAAGCCCTGACTCCTCCCTCTCTTCCAGGACAGCAGATCTTCTTCCCGCCTTTGGAGACTCCACGGAGACCCCAAGAACAAACATGCTGGTCCTCGTTCCTGGAACACAGGTGAGCTACAGGTGTGACCTGGTGACCCTTACAGAGCCATCACACAGGATCACAGCTGGTGAACCTCTCCATCACCCTTGCCCCCAAGAGGCCCCTGGGGGGTGTCTCAGGGGCCACAGATCTCAACCCCAGCAGCCCATCAGGATTCAGGGATGGGCTTGGGAATCTGTATTTTACCATGCTCTGCAGGCTGTTTGGCTACCAAACCAGAGTTGAAAACCATAGTTGCAAACTATGGCCCTGGGGCCGAACCCAACCCACCGCCTGTTTTTGTGAATTGAGTTTTATTGGAACACAGCCCTCTCCTCTGTTTTACTTGCTTTGTTCCCACTGCAACAGCAGAGGTGAGTGGCTGAGACACAGACTAGATGGCCCGCAAAGCCTGAAATATTTACCCTCCGGCCCTTTGCAGAAAAGCCAGCTGCTCCCTGGAGAGGCCCACACCCTCCTTGTTTTTTGAGGACTGGGGCAGAGTTCCAAGGTTACGGCCAGCTTTGTGCCCAGAGTGGGGGAGCCTGCAGTGCCTCCCCTCGGCCACCTCTCCTCCCTGTTGGGAGGGGATGAGAGGATGTGGGCATAAGCTTTGCAGCCTCCTGCAGGCAACCAGGGCCTGGGGCTGGAGACGCAATGTGCATGAGAGGGGCTAACCACTGGAGAGGGGCTGCTGTGGAGACACGTATGAAGATGTGAGCGGGGAGGAAGGAGAGAGGTTGGGCGGAGGGCTTCTGGAGGAGGGGACCTGGCAGCTGGGCCTCAGCAAAGAGTTTTGCAGCAGGAGGCGGAGGTGTCCAGAGAGCAGGCCGAGGAGGGTCTGCCTTCCCCTGGCCACGCTCTGATCCAGCACATGGTGAGTCACGAGCTGTGGGCACCGTCACTGGTTCTTGGCTGGTTCCTGGCTGTGGTCCTCCGGTGAAGGGGCTCACTGCTCCCCTGGCTGAGGCCAAGCTCCTGAGGGCAGGGACCTCATTAGCCCCATCTCCTTAGCTGTGATGCCTTCTCTGACTGTCCATTCCCTCATCTCAAAATGGCATAATTCATCTTTAAGTATCTTTTTATTTTATTTCTGAGATTCTATCAACAGACTCCTGAGCTCACACTTCAGCTAACTCAGTGTTACTGTCCTTGTCCCACCCGGGCATTGTTTCCCACGACCCCTTTGCTGACACACCTCCATCGTGGGACTCCTGAGTGCTTTCCCACCCTGGGGGCCAGTGAGGGGCCTCCCCGGAACCCCTGCCTCTCTGCTCGGTCCCCAGCAGAGTCCCTATGGTGACAGAGGAGGTGGCGCGTGAAGCCCTCCTCAGCTTCGTGAGCTCCAAATGCTGCTATGGCCGCTCCGCCGCCAGGGACCTGGTCATCCAGCAGATGAAGCAACAGATGCTGTGCCGGGTAAGGGGCCAGTCTGGGGGGCCGTGGGCAGGATAAGGGGCTGGCCTGGCAGGGACTGGTTAGAGCAGGGGTCTGGGGAGAGAGGCCTCTGCGCAGCTGTGTGGCCTCGGGCAAGTCCACTGACTCCTCTGGGTCTCCGCTTCCTCACGAGAGAAAGGAGGAGCCGGGTGATGTCCATGATACCTTTCTGGTGTGTGATTCTGCAGACGAGGATTTAGGATCTAGCGTCAGGCAGATCAGTTCCTCCAGGAGGGGACCCTCAGGGCAGTGGACTGCAGGGACCTCCATCTGTCAGAGGCAGTTGCTGCTCCAAAACTTGCCTCATAGAACATTCCTCATATACAGAAATGGGGAACTGAAGTCACCCCATTGTGAGCCTGTCGGGGAGGTTTCCTGGGCCTGCTGACCTCCCTCAGACGTGCCGGGCAGCTGGAACAGAAGTCGCTGTTGGCAGCCTGCTCTGAGCAGCCCCTGTGCGGTGTGGGACCCCTGGTTTCCCCACTTTTTGCACAATGCTCAGTATTTCTAATGGGCTAGGACTGTGTTATTTTTTTTAAATATATTTTATTGATTTTTTACAGAGAGGAAGGGAGAGAGATAGAAAGTCAGAAACATCGATGAGAGAGATCGATCAGCCGCCTCCTGCACACCCCACAGTGATGTGCCCACAAGCAAGGTACATGCCCCCAACCGGAATCGAACCTGGGACCTTTCAGTCTGCAAGCCAACGCTCTATCCACTGAGCCAAACTGGTCTCGGCAGACTGTGTTATTTTTAAATTAATAAATCTTTATTGTTCAGATTATTACAATTGTTCCTCACATGATGTCTTTTTCTCTATAGTATCGACTGGAGACTTTCAGTGAATCCAGGATCAGTGAATGGACATTTCAACCCTTTACTAGTGAGTTGTCTGAGATGTGTATCATTGGGAGTGCTTTCCCCATCTCCTTTAAATGAGAGGGAGGGCTTTTTTTTTTTTTTTAATACATTTCATTGATTTTTTACAGAGAGGAAAGGAGAGGGACAGAGAGCTAGAAACATCTATAAGAGAGAGATACTGATCAGTTGCCTTCTGCACGCCCCCACTGGGGATGTGCCCGAAACCAAGGTACATGCCCTTGACTGGAATCGACCCTGGGACCTTTCAGTCCGCAGGCTGACACTCTATCCACTGAGCCAAACCAGTTTTGGCGAGGGGGAGGGCTTTTATCACAGAGACTTACTTCCCCGTGCTGGTCTTAGCACTACTTGCTGTCCAGAAAGCGGTTAGCAGAAGGTCCTGAGAAAGCCTTGCATTGGCCTTTGGCCAAGGCTGGTGCTGCCACAGGGAGATGGCATGGGCAGCGTGTGTGCTCAGGCATCTGCTGCCCCCCAGGTCCCAGTTCACCGAGCCAGCCCCCCTCCTGCCGACCCCGCTAAGGCTCGGGGTTCTGTCTGGGAAGCCCACACCCTACCTGTTTTCTCTGCTGACCACTTTGTTTCATCCCCCAAGACTCAGCTCACAAGTTGCCTCTCTTCTGAAGCCTTTCAGCCTTTCTTCTCCCACCGCTTTGGTCCCCAGCAGAAGGAGTCTTCTGGGACTTCAGAGCCCTTTATGTGACTCTTGGCCAAAGTGCTTATCCTCGGGTTGTAGCTGTGTCTGTCCCCTTGAACAGAAGAGGAAGAAGCGGGTGGGGAGGAGACGATAGGGGTGATATAGCTCTTGTGTATTGCGCCCCAATACGTGCCGGCTCCGTGCTAACAATTAGATGCCGTCTGTGTAACTGTCACTACTGTCCTCTGTGGTAAGTGGAAAATTATCCCCATTTTAGAGATGAGACAGTTGAAGGTCAGAGAGGTCAGGTAACTTGTCTAGTGTTACACAGCTAGGAAGTAGCAGAATCAGGAGTCAAACCCAAGACTCTTCAACCCCAAAGCTTGGGTGCTTCCCTACGAACTCCAGGGGGACCCCATATCTACCCTTCCTGGTAGCGCAGGGCCTAACCTATGCCTGGCACCAAGGGAAGGCTCGTACTGTTTGGCGACTAAATGAAAGCTTGTCCTGGCCGCTGTTTGCTGTTCTTACAACCATCGTTTGCTTCTGTGTCAGACCACGTAGTAGATGGGCCGAGAAGAGGAACCTCCCCCAAGCTCTGGGACATCAAGGTGCAGGTTCCCCCGATGTTCCAGGAGGAAACCAGGAAGTTCCAGGTCCCTCACTCGTCACTGGTCAAGGTAACACGATTGTCGTAACACCCGCTTCTCCCAAGCTGGTTTTCCAGAGACTGGAGGTTTCCTGAAGCATTAGCCTTCAGAAAGGAAACCCCAAATCCGGGCTATGGTTCATTTCTTGGCTGTCTATTCACACAGCAGAAGAATGGCCCCATTTACAAAATCTGTCTCCAGCTTTAAATAGTGAGCATTCACATTCCTAAACCCTCTGAGTGTTTATCCGCCCCCACCTGCCCCACCTCCTTTGGCCTGACAGTAAAGGGATGAAGGGATGAAGTGCTGAATGAAACATACGAAGTGAAAAGGTGTGGAGGTTAGTAGGGGGACAGGATTTAACTTCTGTCCTGTTTCACAGGAACTTAATCATGCCACAAAGCAAGGGTAACTAACCTGAGACAGGAGCAGGGCTGAGACCCTTCATGTGGTGTCTCAGCTGATTACCTGTCTTGTCTCCACTGAGGACCTGGATTCAGGCCTGCGCCTTCCCCGGGTGTTTTCCTAGCGCTCTGAGGAGGAGGACGCCGAGAGCTCCATGGAGCGTTCCGTTGTTTTGACCAGTGATTCAAGTCCAGTAGCTGGCTCGTTGCCGTTCACAAAAATGCTGTCCATTTTCACGGCTCTTGTTCCCAGAGCTTCCTTAGCCACTCAGTGGGCGAAGACACCGACCTTTGCTGCTTAGCTCGGGTGTGAGTTAGGATGCGGGGCTGGGAGAGCAAGGCCCCTTCACAGCTCCCAGGACAGACCGGCTGGGCTCCGAGGCTCTCCTGGGCTTGGCATGCAAGGCTCTTGGGAATGCTGGCCAGTGGGAAAGGCCATGTCCCCCTCTGGCTCTGAATGGCTGCACCTCTGTTTGGGATGGTGACATGGGGATGTGGATGGGGACGGGTGGGGGGGAGTTGGAGGTGGTGAAACGGCAGGTGACTGAGAAACTGGACCCGAGGAAAGCCTTTCTCCTTCAGGAATGCCACAAGTGCCATGGGCGGGGACGCTACAAGTGCAGCGGCTGCCACGGGGCCTGCATGGTGAGTGTTGTGTGGCTGATGGTCAGTGTAGTGTGGGCAGAGGAGCCCCACGGAGGCAGCGGGTGGGGCTGGGGGCCTAACAGTGGGACCTCAGGCAAGTCCTTCACCCTGGCTGGACCTCCATTTTCCTACCTATAAAATGGGAAAGTGGGATCGGGTGGTCTCAATTGGCCTTTTTCACTTTGATGCTTTCCGATCTTAATTTTGCTCTTTTTTTTCTCTCTCTCATCTATGAGCATTCATTGAGTGACTGCTTGGCACTAGGCCCAGCAAGAGAACTAAGGCCTGGGTCCTTCCCACCAGGGTCCCCTGCTGAGGGAGAGGCACAGTGACTGGCACTCAGAGTACCGAGTGATGGTCACATTCATAGGGCTTCCAGTTTCCGAGGGCTACTGTAATAGATCACCACAAGCTGGGTGCCGTAGGACAACAGGCATTTATTCTCTCACAGTCCTGGGGGCTGAAGTCCAGCACCGGGGTGTCAGCGGGGCTGTCCCTTCTGGAGGCTCTGAGGGAGGAGCCATGCCTGAGCTTTGGGCAGCTGCTGGCACTCCTGGGCGTCCTTGGCTTGTGGCTGCTTCCCTCCATCTCTGCCCCCGGCCTCCGCGGCCATCTCCCTGTGTATCTCTGCCTCCTCCCGGCCTCCTTATAAAGACACTGGTATTGGATTTAGGGCCCACCTAGTCCAGGAGGACCTCATTTTAACTAATTAGTCGGCGAAGACTAGTTCCAAATGAGTCACATTCTGAGGCTCTGTTGGGTGTAATTGGGGGGGGGGCCTGGAGACATGGGACACTATTCCACCCGACAGGCCCCTAAGCGCACAGCCAGGCTCTGGTGGCATCAGCCTTCTTTGCACACACCTCCGGGGCTACTCACGGTTCCAGGAGTTGCACCAAGCTCCTCACATGTTCTCAGGCTCCCATTCACACCTAATCCTTTGGGCACATGCTGGCCATGGCCACTCTGAGCTGTGTCTCCCTCCACCCTCCCTCTGCCTGCCTGCCACTACACCCCGTTGCTGCCCTCCTTCCGCCTGCTGTGTGCTCACACCTCTGCCCACCTGATCACCATGTGGGGTCAGCTGTGGCCAGCCTGCCCAGTCTATTCTTTGCCTTCACTCCTGCTGTTCACCTCCTCCCCAAGGTCAGTTCTGTGCCTTCCTCTACCCTTGCTCCTCTGCATCTCCTCTCCTTCCTCCTCCTCTCTTGGGTTCCCCCTGGAGTGTCCCTAGCACCCACTCTGAGCCACCTTGGGAGCATTGCCTGAGTCACCTCTGGGGACTTCTCTAAGATGAGACCCCATGTCCAACACCAGGTCCCTCGGCCAGCCTGCCCCTCTCCCCGCTCCTTCTGGCCATGGCTGCTTGGTTAGGGGACAGACCCAGGATCACTGGGTTTGGTGAGGAGCGGGAGAGGCTGCTGTCCCAGGGATGGAGGATGGAGAGCCCCTGAAAGCCTCTGGAGGGGTCCTAAGATCACTCTGTCCCACCCCTCTTATTTTCCAGGGGGAGGGGTGGAGGCCCAGGGAGAGGAAGGGGCTGCTCAGAGTCACCAGACCGGGATTTGACCACGTGTGGGATGCTCTCTGCCCACTCCCCTGCGAGGCCAGGGTTCCTGAGGCCTGTGTGTCCGCAGGTGAGGTGCCCCTCCTGCAGCGGAACCAAGCGCAGAGCCAAGCAGCCTGGGAGGTGCCAGCTGTGCTCGGGGTCGGGCAGGCACAGGTAGGAGCAGGTCTCCTGGTTTTCCCTGTCTGCCCTTTTGGAAGGCGACCATGCCCCCTGTCTGCCTGTCACTCCGGTGTCCCAAGGCTCTGTGGACACACATCTGTGGAGCGGTGGGCTTTTCTCGAGGGAGGCCTGCTATTTCGGACGAGACTGGAACTCATCAAGCAGTGGGTCGGGTGTGAGGAGCAAGGCGCTGTGGGAAGGAGGGGAAAGTAAGGAAGGAGACTGTTCCCGCTCAGGTTGGGGCGGGGGGTGGGGGAGTGTTCACAGACAAGCAGCCAAAGCTGAGATTCTTAACTCTCTGAGGGCCTGGGCCTGGGCAGACCCTGGTTTTTAACTCATCACAGGGTGTGAATGGAGGCGTCCAGGAAGGCTGGTTGATTGACTAAACAACCAACAAAGTTGCATCTCTGCTCAAAGGCTTTGCAGACAGCAGGGAATTGCATTTTGTAAACCTGGGCCTTTAATGTATTTATAAATTTTTAAAGGGAAACAGGAAGCCACGAGGAGTGAAAATTATTTTAAGGTTGTGTTTGTTAAAAACATTTTTAGGTCATTAAGGCCCTGGCTGTCCTTCTAACAAGCCAGATAGTGAAGCTCTAGTTGACCTGTCCCCCCTCCCCCATGACTGGTAAAGAAGGTTTTTGATGGGGAAAGAAACTCAGGTTTTTGTTGTTGTTGTTGTTTTTTTCATTTACAAGTGAAAGAAATCCAATTTAAACTGGCTTCCACAAAAATGTAAAAGTATAGTCCTACCGAACAGAAACGTCCATGAATAGATTTCTGGGAAGGCTACAGGTGCAGCTGGATCCAGGTGCTTAAACAGTCTCTGGGAACCTGTCTCTTCTCCGCACTACGCTTTCCTTTGTGATGGTGTTAGTCACAGAGGGGACCATCAGCAGCTCCACACTTAGTAACCACATTAGGAGAGGATGTCCCTTTTCTGAAAGCTCTAATAGAAATTCTAGGGCAGATCTCATGGCATTTACCTGGGTTATGTCCCCATCTTTGTATCAGCCACTGGGCCAGGGAGATGGATAAGGCTGGTCATAAAGGGTGGGCAAGCCCATGAATCCTAGAGACGGGGTGGGAGAAGGGTGGTCACCAACGGGAATTGGGGCACTGCCACTGGAAGAAAGAGGCCGAGATGGTGGGAAGGTGGAAGAGCCCATGCCCACCACAGTCCCCTCCATGGACAGGATTTGGGGGTGGGGCCCCCAGCAGCCACCAGGGCCTAGGAGTGTCTGAGGAGTGCTGACGCTGTGTCCCTCGCAGGTGCAGCACGTGCTCGGGGAGGGGGAACAAGACCTGCGCCACCTGCAAGGGGGAGAAGAAACTGCTGCACTTTGTCCAGCTGGTCATCGTGTGGTATGTGGTGGAGTCTCCATGCGTGGCCCCGTGCGGTAGCTGGGGGACGTGGCCTGACCTGGTTTCTGCAGAGAAACCACGTGGTTGGGGCATTTGCACACAGCACAGGGACCTGTGCGGGAGAGGAGGGGAGCGGGAAGGGCTTAAAGCTACCAGGAAAGGGGAGTGAGAGATCCCTGGGGAGAGGTGCAGGGGTGGCGGGCTGCTGGTGGGCTTTGGAACAGACCGACTTCACATTCCTACATCACCACTTCCTAGCGCCTCAGCCTCTCAACACCTGGCGTCCCAGTCTGTGTCCTAAATCCCCAGGTCGGGGAAGGCTCCAGGCCTTAAAGGGGTTCTCCTGTGGGCACTTTGCTAGGCGCGCACAGGGAAGGACGACATGAGCTGCAGGTACCTGCCTGGTTGCCCAGGTCACAGCTGACCGAGCCGGGCCAGGGAGGTCAAGAACTTCCCCAGTCCCTGCAGCCCAGGCCCGCCTGATCCCACATCTACCTTCCGCTGCCCCATGCGCTTCACCTGCAGGAAGAACAGCCTGTTTGAGTTTGTGTCGGAGCACCGGCTGAACTGCCCCGGGCAGCTCCTGGCTAAAGCCAAAGGAGAGAACCTCTTTAAGGACGAAAACACGACGGTAAGGAGGGTTTGCAAGCACCAACCAAGCTGCGTGCCTCTCTGGCTCTTTTGGCTTCTCTGTGGACGCTGCATTCATTTGGGGGTGAGGGAGTGGGGCACGTCCAGCCCTAGGGCCCCTTAGGGCCCGCGAAATCATGTGGTCTGGCCCTGCCCAGCCATTAGGCATGCGTTCACTAAAAGCTAATTTTTAAGATGATAATTCTATATGGCCCACAAATGATGTTCTAAATACCCAATGGCCCTCGGCAGCCAAGAGGTTCCCCACCGCTGCTCTAGAAGGACAGGCTGGGAGGGACGAGAGTGGCCTGGTCAGGCCAGAGGCCTCAGGGACCCCTCAGGGCCAGTTCTCCTTGAATGTCACATCCAAGACCCTTCCTCCCTTTCCCCTTCCTTCCCCTTCTTCCTCCCTCCACAACCTTGGGGATTCCCTTCTGTGTGAGGCACCATTGTGGGTGCTGGGGTTACTGTCCAACAACATCCCCGCCTCATAGATGTCACAGTCTGGGGAGGGAGAAGATGCTAACATGGGTCACAGTGTCAGAAGGCAGTAAGGGTCACTGAGAAATACACAGCCAGGTGAGGAGACCAGAAGGGTAGGGTGTTGTTTCAGGGCCGAGAGGTGGGGGGCGGGACAGGGAGGGACAGTGGGGGTGAATCAGATGGCCGTTGGAGTGAGGGTGTCCGGCAGAAGGAACAGTTTGCAGAGGCCTTGCAGGGGTGCTGGAGGGCAGAGAGCCAGGTGGAGCCAGGAGCTAAGATCAAGATGTGCCAGCAGCCAGGTCAGGGAGGGTCCTGTGGGCCTTCTAACTCCAGGGCTGTCTAACTCCAGGCCCTTGTCCTGCCCTTATACATAAAGTTTTATTGGAACATAGCCATGCCCATTTGTTCAGGTGTTGACTGTGGCTGGCGTGGTGCTGCAAAGAGAGTCCAGTAGTTGGGACAGAGGGCGAAGGCCCGCAGAGCCTGTGTGCAGACTGTGTGGCCTTTTACAGAAAGGATTTGCCAGCCCTGCTGTGGGGGTCTCAGGAGCTCGGCTCGGCCCTGTG
>PVJN01009780.1:0-58999 GCA_004026805.1 Lasiurus borealis | reverse complement strand
GAGCTAACGATTGGCACAGCTCTTTGGGGAATGTGGGGTCCAGCTTTAAGCTCAAAGGAAAGGATTACTTCAGTGGGGTAGAGACCTGGGGAAAGTATGGCAGCCATATCAACAAAGATACGAAGGGGGGAAACCTGAAATAGGATGTACAGGGAGAAGGTAATTATACAAGGATAGTAATTATACATTCATTTTGAGACGGTTGTATAAGAATGGAGGGGGGTGGTAATTAGAGGGTGACACGGGATCAAGGGAGAGTTTTATTGGGATAAAACTCATGTTGCGTAGACCGTCGGGGCAAAAGCCCAACAGAAGATAGAAAAAGAATAGTTAAGAATTGACTGAAGTAGGCAATCCCTGAGAAGGTGGGGTGGGCTAGAGTACCGGAAAATTCTGTTCGAGTTTGTCTTTTCAGCACTGGGTTACCGGTACCTGGCCAGAAATACTATGTGCATGTCTGCTGTATAGAAGGCATGCCGCTAGGGATCCTGTGCATGACACAGAAAGTTGTAAAGATTACCGGTCTGTGGTCAGATAGTGGGATGCTTGTATCTAAAAAGTCACGCAGGGGAGAAGTCTACATGGTGCCAATGTCCATGGACTGAGTGGTCATGGAGTTGAGGGGGACTGGTAGACTAGGGTATTCTTCGGATTATTTACATGGACAGTGATAACACTCAGAATGACAGCAAGAGTTGGAGAAGACAGGAGCACTGTGTTCCAGCACAGCTTCTCTGAGTATAGAGACGATGGTGCCATGCTCCAGGAACACTGACCACCAAAGAACAAAGCCCAGAGGCAGACACAGAGACCTATCTCCTCCCAGAAGTCTTTCCTCCAGGCAGCTCTCACCCATTCCACATCCCCACATCACCAGAGCCATTTGGTGGGGTCAGTATCTTAAGAAGATCCTGTGAGGGAAGCCTCACAATGACCATCTCTCCCCTCTTAGAGGCAGTGAGAGACGTTTTCATTGATCAGAGAATGACAATGAAGGGAAAAGTTCCATCCAGAGATGCACAGCTCCTTGGTTGTAGCTAGGAATCGACACCTGTTTTGGAACTGCCGAGGGCTTCTTCACTGGAAGCAGGATCTCCCACTGAGGCCAAATCCAAAGTCTTCTCAGTGTAGAAGAGCAAGGATAGAAGCTTCTACAGGTGGAAGATAGTCAGGAAAGAGGTCATTTGACTTCCTGGAGAAAGCTCAGAAGTGGGCAGGGACAGTGTCCAGGGCTTCCTCAGGATCTCGGGTGATGTCCACATTCTGAGAGAAGAAAGCCCAGGATTAACAGGAAGGAGACGGCTGTGTGGAGCCCCAGCCCATCCCCTGTCGGTTGTGCTCACTACCAGCCCCCCTCCCTCATCCAGGCCTGCATCCTGATCCTTTTCTCAGGAGAGCCTGGAGGAGTCTGGTCTGAGGCCTTTTGGGGAGAGGTTGCTCTAGCCCTGCATCTCCATGGTGCCTCCCAATCTGGGCGGAAGATCCAGCATTTCTAGGAGCTGGTTATTCTGTTTGATGGTGCAAAACACCCAAGGTCTGTGGCACTGGGGTGGCCCTTTGGGTGGGGAGAGTGCTTTCACCATGTGCCCGCGTACCTCAGGCTTCTCTCGGTGTGTGTTTACGGCCTCCACATTCAGGTAGATGGACTCCACTTGGCATCCTCAGAAAGAAAAACCCATCCATCCATAAACCCCCAAGGCAAGACTTAAGTCTTCCCTGAGGTGTCATTCCTCAACGTGCCCATCACCACCCACACCCCCAGCTCCATGCTGTGTGTAGTTGTGACTTCCCTGAAGGGAGGAGACTTGGACCAGCTCTGTGCTGTGTGGGGAAGACACCCGGCCTCAGAGGACACCAAAGGGACATCCTCCCAGCTCTTCCCCTAATCATCTCAGTGGTCTCTGAGCCTCAGTTGCTCAACTGTCAACGGCGAGAAGAAAAGAGATGATCTCCGGGCTCCCACAAGTCTTGTGGTCTGTGGGACAGCACTCTAGTCTAGGTAATAATGAGGGAGCTCTGCGGTCCTCCCAGCTCTGTCAGGCGGTGAAGTGGTGGAGGTCTGGGCCACTGCCTTGAGACCATCAGCCCCAGATAAAGTGTAATAGAGGATAATGGTTATGGAACTTTCAGTGTGGGGGTCATAGGGAGTTTGGGGGAGCCTGAAGGAGGACAGTGGTATCATGGGGCTGGGGCTGGGGCTGAGGCTGGCAGAGGAGACCCAATGCCTAAGGAAGCCCCCTTAGCTCCATCTCTGGGTTGCGCTCTACTCTGGGACTCAGTACACCATTTGTCCAATTCACGGTCCAGAAAGATTTGTCTGTCTCTTCCCTACTCATGAACATTTCTCAGGTAACTAATGCCCCAAGAGAGAGTCTAGCCTTTGAGGCCTTTCTTTAATCTGGCCCCAACATGCACTTAATTGTTCCTCTGGTCCCCTTTGGAGACTACTCTCCCCCACCCCCTGTCACCCTGCTACAGTTTGGTGTTCTATGCTCAATGCTCATCTTGCCACCACCAGACCCACCTCTACCAGGACATCTAACTACCCATCCAAAGAACCTCCCCTAGGGCTCTACTGGACAAATGGTAAGTACCAGACGCATGCTCATGGC
The DNA here is from genome assembly GCA_004026805.1 of Lasiurus borealis. Taxonomy (NCBI): domain Eukaryota; kingdom Metazoa; phylum Chordata; class Mammalia; order Chiroptera; family Vespertilionidae; genus Lasiurus; species Lasiurus borealis. The sequence goes on along the minus strand of PVJN01009780.1, from coordinate 56,387 downwards.
CTCTATGTGTCTTTCCCCAGATAAAGGTGCGGGCTCTCACCATAAGCCACAGGTGTGAGTTTGAGCACTGTGTGCAGAGGGCACTTGAGATAAGGCAGCTCATCTGGAAAGGGGGAGAAAACAGCCATCAGAGACAGGGTGCTGTGGGGGGGGGGTCCCCAGCCCAGGCCTGCAGGTTAACAGCCCTCTGCCCTGTCCACAGCCCTTCCACATGGTCAGCCTCCCCAGGGCCTCACTCCCCCACAGCCTGCAGGATGGCCAGGGAGGAAGGATAGCGGAGGGGAGGCAGGCGGGCCCTGGGAATGCAGCCAGACTGTGGGTCCCCAGGGATGGTCAGGATGGCCTCTAGTCCCTGTCCCCCCACTTCCCACCCCACCCCAGACCTGGTTCTTCCATAGGCTCCCAGCCACAGAGGCCCACAGTGCATCTCCCGAAGGGTTTCCTGAGACCCACTGCACAGCGGACCCTGCCATGAGGTATGTGGGTACCTGGGCAGCCTGCACTGCTGTTCCCCCACCCAGGCCCGCCCCCTCTGGCTCCTCTCACTCTTGGATGGACGAGCATTAGTCCCTGCTTTCCAGTTATTGACTATGATGCATCAGGTTCTCCCAATACCCACTGATAATTTCGTGTCTGGGCCTCGGTTGTATTTACCAGACAGCCCTGAGGAGAAAGGATGATCAGGCCCATTGCACAGATGAGGAAAGCGAGACTCTCAGAGTGAAGACACTCGTCCTAAGGCACACAGCCAGGGAGTGGCAGCCCTGGGCCTAGAACCCAGAATTCTCTGAGTTCAGTTGTGTGCTCTGTCGACTGAAGTCTGCTGCCACTCTTTGAGGGGCTCACAGTATCTTGGGTTGACACCTCCACCTGTCCATCCACCCAGACTGCTCATACCACTCTCCATCTCCTTTCATTAAGCCAGAACCCACCCTTCATGGATTCTCATCCCTAGAATCCCTCCTACATTTTAAAAAAATAGTTACTGACTTCAGAAAGAAAGGGAGAGATAGAAACATCAATGATGAGAGAGAGTCATTGATCAGCTGCCTCCTGCATGCCCCTCCCCCCCACTGGAATGAAGCACCCCTACCAGAATTGAACTGTGATCTCCTGGTTCAGAGGTCAACACTCAACCACTGAGGCATGCTCGATGGGTTCCTATTAGTTTTAAGGGGCCTGCCAATGCCCTCCCAGCCACCTGAGACATTTGTTTGGGCAATTTCCTAGGTGTCCATACTGCTCCTTCTCCTTTTGGTCAGCATCACTGTCAGGTCCTGGGCCCCGGCACTTTGTGTGCTATCTCCTTCCATCCTTGCTGATACTCTGCAGGAGTCACTGTTCCTCATGGCAGATGTGAGGGAACAAACTCAGAATAGAGAACCCACTTGCCTGAGGTCTCTGACCCTGTTCTGCCACGACCTCCGCAAGTGGCCTGCCCCTACCTTTTTTCTCTCTGGCTCTGAGAGTCCCCATCTCTCACAGCGTAAGATTGGATTAGGTGTACTCCCAGGGTGCCCTGGCCGTGAGGTCTCCTGGGTCTGCCTCCTTAGTCACATCATCTCTCTGGGCCTCACATTCCTCACCTGAGTAAAAGGGGTCGGAGCTTGTGCTCAGCCTGCCTGGCTCAGCTCCCAGGGTAGCTGTGAGCAGCTGGTGTGTCCTGTGCATGAAAGCAGGTAGGAAGTGGGTAAAGTAGTGTGCCAAGAGGACACGCAAGAGCCACCCACACATCCCATGTGTGTGCGAGAGGGGAAGGCTTCTGGGAAAGCATCTGGGATTAATGCTCCTCCCAACCTCTCTAAGCCCTGTGACCCCTTAGAGGCCAGTCACTTGACCTCTCAGAGCCGCCATTTCCTCACCTGCACAGTCAGGTTACTGTGCTTGCCTTGCAGTCTCAAAGATAACACCAAGCAAAAGATGTGTGGATGGTATCAGAAATCTAGTAGCACAGGGACCCCCACCACCCCATTTCAGTGAGGAAACTGAGGGAATGATTTGTCCAATGTGAAGTTCGCAAGTTCCCCAGGTTCCAAATCTGGGTGATTCTGTATTACAAGTGCCCTTGATTTTGAAGTTAACATAGAAACAATAACAAATCTGCAAACACTGCCCACTTCAAATATGGCTTTGTGCCATCCTCACACACCCTCACCATGTCCAGGAGGTGCCAACACATCAGCATCCCCATCAGAAGTGGACTCTTTCACTTGTGGGTGGCACAATAGTCTTTTGCCAGGCCATCTGCCTGAGTTTGCGATTCAGTATGGGGACTTAGTGTATAAATACCGTATTTTCTGGCAGATAAGATGACTGGATATATAAGACAACCCCCAACTTTTCCAGTTATAATATAGAGTTTGGGATATACCCGCCGTATAAGATGACACCTGGCGTATAAGATGACCCCTGACTTTTGAGAAGATTTTCCTGAGTTAAAAAGTCATCTTAGTCGAGACCGGTTTGGCTCAGTGGATAGAGCGTCGGCTTGTGGACTGAAAGGTCCCAGGTTCGATTCCAGTTGGGGGCATGTGCCTTGCTTGCGGGCACATCTCCAGTGCGGGGCGTACAGGAGGCGGCTGATCGATGTCTCTCTCTCATTGATGTTTCTGACTTTCTATCTCTCTCCCTTCCTCTCTGTAAAAAAAAAAAAAATCAATAAAATATATTAAAAAAAAAAGTCATCTTATAGCCCGGAAAATACGGTACTCAACAATGTCTAGACATTTTTTAGAAAAAGAAATAATCATTTAAATGTAAAACAATGGAAACACTACCTTGAGAAAATCACCTCTACAGCAAATATAGAAACCTAAAATCAGGATCATGAGGTCAGGGAAGGTCCATTACCACCTGCTGACAGCATCCCTCAGAGAAATACTAGCTCAGCTTTTCCAGATCAAGGCAGACTGTTAAGGCCAGCTTTGAAGACGTTAGCTCAGAATGGTAGTAATGCTAATAATAGTAGCTAAGACTTATGTAGCCCACGCTATGTGTCATGAACTATTTTAAGCTCTTTACACATTTTGATTTATTTAAACTTCATCATTCTCTTCCTCATTTTACAGATGAGGAAACTGAGGCCAGGTTAAACTAATTTGCGAAAGTTAGTAGTATGTGACAGAGCAAGAACTTGAACTCAGGCATCTTTGTGCTCTTAATTACTAAGATATAAGCCACAAATTGCTAGTGTCAGGGTCTCAAATGACATCCAGCTCCCTATGCCAGGAACAGAGAGGACAGTGAGCAAGCGGTACCTGAGCTCTTATCCAGGAAGTAGGCCAGGAGGCACCGCATGACAGCCTGGTGGCAGATCACCAGTACATTTTCCTGCCGTTCTAGCTCCATTATAACTGGCTCCAGCCGCTGAACCAGATCCTCGTAGGACTAAAAATAAGAAAATACTTCAGTAAGCAAGGGAGATGAGGCACAGTTGCCCAGAGGAGAGGAACTCTAGACTAGAAGTCAGGGAAACCTGGATGTGGTACTACTGTTGACTCAGCAGTACGACCTTAGGCAACTCACTTCCTTCTAAGGGTCTTGGTTTCTCGTGGGGAGCAATCAATACATTCAGCTAGATATCTATAACAATAATAAAACTTCTCGCTACAAAAAAATTCCCAGAAGAGCTAGATAAAATAAATGTCCGCACTGCTGACTTTTCAAGAAAATCAAGGAAACATTATAAAGATAGGGTTCCAAAATGAAGAAAACCTTGGTAAACAAGAGTGCTAAGTGGATGTGGAAGCAACAACTGCTATGGAGGCATCTATAATCACGTTTTCCAAGAGGCTTGACCTTTTATTTTAATATTATGGTTTAAATATATTTTTATTGATTTCAGAGAGGAAGGGAGAGATAGAAGCATCAATGATGAGAATCATTAATCGGATGCCTCCTGCATGCCCCCACACTGGGGATCAAGCCCACAACCCAGGCATGTGCCCTGACCCAGAAATGAACTGTGACCTCCTGGTTCATAGGTCGATGCTCAATCACTGAGCCACACTGGCCAGGTGAGGTTTGAATTTTTAAAACTTTATAGAGGAGTCAGATCCAAGATGGCGGCATAGGTAAACACCTACACTGCTGCCTCGCACAACAATTTCAAAACTACAACTAAAAGCCAGAACGGACATCATCCAGAACCACAGGAAGGCTGGCTGAGTGGAAGTTCTACAGCTAGAGGGAAAGAGAGGGGTTCACAGAGACCCAGAGGAGCCGCAAAAAGCTGAGGTACGGAGACGCGCGCGCTGAGAGAGCGGGTGCCGGACTACCTGGCTGGCTTTCTCTGGCGGGAGGGAAACGGAGACTCCCAACGGCATTGAACCCCTTATCCTACGACACTAAACCCCAGATCCCTCTGAAACTCATACGGGGGGAGTTTGGACTGTGAAAAGGGAGAGGTGCACGGAAATTTAGGGGAGTCGCAACAGATCAGAGGGCTGGTCGCGGCGCGCACGGCACTGCTTGGAGGACAGATTGCTGATTGGGCCGCTGGCTTTCGCGACTGGGCGGGAGACAGACCCTCCCAACTGCGCCACTTCTGAGTCCACTGGGCCCCTGTTTCGGGCGAAACCCTGGAGACCTAGACTCGTGTGGTCCTGGGGCGCAGGGGAGCTGGAAAGGCAGCGGTCCGGAGGGACTGCGGGTGCGTGCGCACAAGGACCGCTCCAGCCATTACCCAGTCATGTGAGACTTGGGGGCCATGGAGGGCGGGGCCGACTGGAAGGCAAGGCGGTCCCTTAAGCCCTGAGACTCCACTCATCCCAAGCTCAACGGAGGCTTCTGTGTTTTTGCAAGCCTATCATAAGGCTGAATTCAACACAGAAGTTTCCCCGGCATAGTGACAATGCTGAGACAAGGGAAGGGATCACAAACAAAAGGAATGGAGGAAAAAAAACGACAGGATATCGAGTTCAAAACCATGTTTATAAGGTCTTTCAAGAATATCATAGAAAAGTTGGATAAAATTAGCGAGACCCAAGAGGAGATGAAAAAGAACCAACTAGAGATGGAACTAGAAATTAAACATACACTGACTGAAATAAAAAATATTATACAGAGTCCTAACAGCAGACTAGAGAAAGGCAAGAGTAAAGTAAAAAATAAAGAAGCAGAAAACACTCAACTGGAAAAGCAAGAAGAGAAAAGAATCCAAAAATGTGAACATAATATAAGGAGACTCTGGGACAGCTTCAAGCGTACCAACATCAGAATTGTGGGGGTGCCAGAAGAAGAGAGAGAGCAAGATACTGAAAACCTATTTGAAGAAATAATGACTGAAAATTTCCCCCACCTGGTGAAAGAAATAGACTTAACAAGTCCAGGAAGCACACAGAACCCCAAACAAAAGGAATCCAAAGAGGACCACACCAAGACACATCATAATTAAAATGCCAAGAGCGAAAGACAAAGAATATTAAAAGCAGCAAGAGAAAAACAGTTCATTACCTACAAAGGAGCACCCATATGACTGTCAGCTGATTTCTCAACAGAAACAATGCAGGCCAGACGGGAGTGGCAAGAAATATTCAACGTGATGAATAGCAAGAACCTACAACCAAGAATAATCTATCCAGCAAAGCTATCATTCAGAATTGAAGGGCAGATAAAGACCTTCACAGATAAGAAAAAGCTAAAGGAGTTCATCAACTCCAAACCAGTATTATATGAAATGCTGAAAAGTACTCTTTAAGAAGAGGAAGAAGAAAAAGGTAAAAGCCAAAAAATTATGAACAACAAATACATATCTATCAACAAGTGAATCTAAAAATTTGATCAACAGAATAAACTGGTGAATATACTAGAATCAGGAGCACAGAAAGGGAGTGGACTGATAATTTTCAGGGGGAAAGGGGTGAGGGGTGTACAGGGAGAAACTGGACAAAAATCATACACCTATGGATGAGTTCAATGGGAGGGAGCTAAGGGCAGAGGGAGGGGTGGGAGCTGGGTGGAGGGGTGCTATGGAGGGAAAAAAAAGAGAAGCAAATGTAATAATCTGAATAATAAAGATTTAATTAAAAAAACAAAACAAAACAAAAAAACTTTATAGAGACATGAGACAAGGCCTTAGGTATACACAAAGTAGGAAGTTGGGATTGAATTTCTCCAATAAACCTGAGATCCTCAAAGGGCTACCTCCTCAATAAAAGTGTAAACTAGAAAAAAAAAAGTATATATAGGCAAAGGGAAACAATAAGAACTTACATCTGTCTCTGACTCTGAGTATAAAAATTTAGAAAATGCCTCCTATAAGAATGTACAACCACAAGTCTACCCTCAAGTGGGTTTTTGGTTCAGAACCCATGTGTTTCAGAAAATGCTAAGCTGAGAGTTTAATAAAAAGTGATACAAGTTGTTAGCTTCTCAGAAGAAGCAAAAAGACATTTTCTCTGGATTCTCTCAACTCATACCACATGGGAATCCCACAGATACATTTTTTTGCCAAACTGAAGCTCATAATACGCAAAGAAAAATAAAGTATTATGAATGAAAATAAACAGAAAAAAACCAAGATGAGAACCTTAAAAACTCAAGATAAATAATCCAAAATATAAAGCAAATATGTTTACAATTTTTAAAAAATTAAAAGATGGAGTGAAAAATATGACACAACATGCTACCAAATACATGATGTAGATTTGAAATAGATCTAAATAGAATTCTAGAAACAAAATATATACATATATATTAATTAAAATTTTAAACTCAATTGTTGGAGTAAACAGAAATTTAGATACAATGGAAGAAATAGGAATATGGAAGACACAGCTGAAGAAATTATTCCAACTGCAGCAAAAAGATAAAAAAATAAGAAAAATAGGAGATGTAAAGAATAGAGACAGACTAACACATGTCTAATTGTGTTTCTAGAAGGAGATAATAGAGAGCATGTGAGAGAAGAATAAAGTTTTTCTAGACTTGATGAAAATCCCAATTCTCAGATACAAGTGTCCAACCAAGCAAGATAAATCAAAATAAATTTAATATTTAGACATATCAGAATAGAACTTAAAAGCAAAAAAGATACAAAGACCCTAAACACTGGTAGAGAGGAAAGAAATACCACTTAAACCGATAGGAGACTTCTTAGCCACATTAGAAGTCAGAAGACAGCGGGGGGTACTGTCTTCAAAGTGCTGAGAGAAAACAACCATGAACCTAGAGTTTTAGACCAAAAGTATCATCCAGGACTGAACCCCGCCAAGATATTTTTAGACAAAAATGGTGAGTTTACTACCAACAGATCCTCCTAATAAACTTCTAAAGGAAAAATGGAAATTGAACCCAGAGGCAAAACCTGAGATGCAAGGAGAAAAATTGATCAAAGGAATTGGTAAACATGCGATTAAATATAAACAAACACTGATTATATACAATAACACAATAATAACAATAAGAATTCATTTGCAGATTAAGACACAAGGTTGTACTAAAATACAAGAGTAATGAACATGTAACTTGGGAGAGAGAATGACCAGAGTTAAAATTCTTAATTTAGGGGAAAGATGTTTTAGATTTTGTTAGTCCTGCATATTAAATGTTGAGCAACCTCTAAAAGAATGGAAACATTATATAACTCAAATATAGATTTGAAAACTCTGTCAATTCTAAAGAAGGGAGGAAAAGAGAAAAAAATAAACAGCTTAGGGAGCTCCAAACAAGAGAACAGAAATAAGCTGAAACAAATTAGTGATTACAATAAAAGTAAATGCACCAAACCTACCATTCAAAAGACATATATTTGCAATTTGTACTAAAAACAACAAAAGTCAACTATGCACTGTTTATAAGACACAAAACAAAAAGACAAAAAGAAGCTCAAAATAATAACCAGATAAAGATGACTAGGCAAATACTAACTATAAGAAATCTTAAATAAAATACTTTTATGCAAAACCATTTTTAGAAGAAAAGAGGTTGGCTCACTATAGAATAATAAAATATATAATTTGCTAAGAAGATATAATTGCTTTAAATGTATATGCCTCCAATGACACAGCCTCAAAATATACAATGGAAAATGAGGGCAAACTCAGACCAACTTTATAATGTCATTTATGTGGATGAAGATAAAAAAGTGAAAATGCTTTGTAACACAAGCTATCAATTGTTTTATATTCCCTGATAACTATGCCCAGGAATTTGTATCAGAAATGGGGTATGATTAATAAATGCTCTAAACTGTTGGACTGGCTAAATGGAGGCTCTGTAGAAAGCAATGAGGATTCACCTCATACGGGGACAGAGAACTGATAGTATGGTTTATGTGGTGGCAAAGAAGTAGGTTAAAATATCAGTCATTGTTCATTTAGACTCCAACCCACTGCTCAGAGAGGCTGGAGCGTTAGACAACTCGACGCCAAAATGTCAGGAAATTAGAGTATGTTGAAGTAGTTCAAGTGCCTTTAGTGAAAGTATGCCATAGACAAAGTCTAGGTCAGGTGAGTTCTCCTGAAAGGCAGAAAGGAAACAGCAGGCAAATATGTAGCTTTTATTTCATTCATTCATTTATTTATTTAATCCTCACCGGAGGATATTTTTCCCATTGATTTTTAGAGAGGGTGGAAGTGAGGGATGTAGGAAGGGAAAGAGGTGTGGGGAGAGAGTAACATCGATGAGAGAGAGACCTGTCGATTGATGGTCTCCCACACAAACCTGACCAAGGCCGAAGTTCGAACCTGCAACCCAGGTACATGCCCTAAACCGGAAATCAAACCTGAGACCCTTTGGTGCATGGGCCGATGCTCTAACCAATGAGAAACACTGGCCAGGGCAAACGTACAGCTTTTATTTATTTATTTAATATATATTTTTTATTGTGTTTTTTACAGAGAGGAAGGGAGAGGGATAGAAAATCAGAAACATCAATGAGAGAGACATCGATCAGCTGCCTCTTGCACGCCCCCTACTGGGGATGTGCCCACAACCAAGGTACATGCCTTGACCGGAATCGAACTTGGGACCTTTCAGTCCACAGGCCGACGCTCTATCCACTGAGCCAAACCAGTCTCGGCAAACGTACAGCTTTTAAAACAGGAATTTGTTGCCCAGAGCCAAGAATGTGGGTCAGCCGAGGGCCAGACAATCATGTGCCTGTGGGGTGGCAGTTGCTGCAATATATGCTTTATTCTGTTTCGAAAGCAATCTGGGATCCTAAGAAACCTCGAGGGTTGGAATGAGGATACTGAGGAGGAGTTTCTAGGAATCAGTCCACCCTTCAGAGCTTACCTCTCCCTTGGGATAGCGGTAGCGATATTTATCTTGGTCCCGTAGCGCAAATTCCTCAGGATAATGTTCCTGGATTTCTTCATAGGTCATCTCCTCACAGACACCCTGAGAAAAAATATTTGGGGACAAAAGTATTCACATGGTGAAATCCGCACAGCCTGGCTGCCTCCTGCACGCCCCACACTGGGGATTAAGCCCGAAACCCTGGAAAGTGTCCCGACTGGGAATTGAACTGTGATTTCCTGGTTCATAGGTCGATGTTCATTCAACCACTGAGCCATGCCAGCCTAGCCAGCCTTTACCATAGTTTTAAGGCCAAATGCTTGTAGAACAGTAGCACCTAGGTTTCTGTGAACACAGCTTTAGGTTTGTGCCTGTTGTCTGAGTGTATATGTGTGCATGTGTGTGTGTGCGTGCACGAGGTATGTGGCTGTGCAGATATGAGTACATGTGTATAGATGTGTTCCTATATGATTATCCCAAAGGGTTTGTAGGTGTATATTATACATATGTGTATGTATTCTTATAAATATGTGGGTTTGTCCTGGCCAGATGCTCAGTGGTTAGAGCATTGGCCCATGGAGCAAACAGTCATGGATTTGATTCCTGGTCAAGGGCACTTATCTCGGGTATAGATGCTCCAGCCCCTGTAGGGGTGCATGTGGGAGGCAATCAATCAATATATCTTTCTCATATCGATGTTTCTCTCTCTCTGCTTCTCCTCCCCCCTCCTACACTCCCTAGAAATCGATGAAAAAAATATCCTTGGGTGAGGATTACAAAAATAAATAAATACGTGGGCTTAAGGATTTTTGACTTTGCATGTGTGTTCAGTGTGCTTATGGTGTGTACCTGTGGTATGTTTAGGGATCTATGCTTTGTGTTTGTATATTTGCCTTCTCATATGTAGTGTGCTCATATGACTGTGTGTGTACAGGATGTCTGAGCATCTGAGAAAGTGTCTCCATGAATGTTTCTGTGGTCTGTCTTTCCATGTGTACCTCAGTGTGTCTGTGGCATGTGTATCTGTGAGTGTGTATGTCCCTGATTATGTTTCTGGTAGACATGAGTGAACATCTGTGTGCCTATGTCTGAAGCCTATGTGAATGTGTGATACACTGTGTGTGTGCCCATGGTATGCCTCTGTGCTTATGTGATATAGAAATGTGCAAAGACTTCATGTGTGTCTATGGTGATTGTGATTGTGTCTGCATGTATCTCTAGGTGTGTCTTAAGTATGTATGCATCTGTGCGTATGGTGTGGCTGTTATGGGTAGATGTGTCTGAGAGAGAGCCTGTGTCTGACTAGTGTCCATGAAGTGCATGTCTGTGACTGTAAGCGTACTGAGGGGAGTGTCTGTAACTGTGTGTGCAAGTTTATGCATCCACAGCAGGATGCAATCGAGAGCTCGGAGACTGTCCCTCAGGAGCATACGAGAGTTCTGAATCCACTTAGAAACCCCCAGAAGTGAGGTGGCTGCTGGTGGGGGAGGGAAGCCATGTTGAGTTTATAAGTGTTCCATCTGGTTCTGTGGATTCTAAGGATCAGACCTTCCTGTAGGGGAAGCAGCTGGTTCTGGTGTGAGGTTCACCTCTGCCCCGGCCCACAAACAGCTCTGCATTGTCCAACTTCTTCAACTGGCCCTGCCCACGGGAGAAAGTGCACCCTATAGGACGCACAACATCCTTCCAGATTGCCGTTGACTTTCTACCCAGAGGCATTCTGTGAACCTGTTGCCAGTGGCAACGGTCACTGATTCCCTATTGACTTGAGGAAAACTGCCTGACCTCTCTGTATTGTATTTTCCTCATCTGCAAAATGACGAGAATTACAATTACCCCTCAAGAGTGTTTTGAATATGAGAGGTAATATGTGCAAAAGAGACTAGTACAGGATATATGAGGCACATTTTAAAGACTCAATAAATGGAACTAATTATCAATATATTATTGATCATGGAAAACACACCAGAAACTTAGGCATCATTCTAAATGCTTGCTTCTTCCTCATTCACACCCTCACAACCCTTTGCTGGGATTCTGCCTCCTAAATTTCTCTCAAATCTATTCCTTTTCCCTCCCTCTTAGCCTCTGCTGCTACAACCTTAGCAGCTGTACACACACAATACCCTCTTTGTTTAAGCTCTTCTCTCTGCCTGGTATACCACTCCTGGTATTCTCTATCTGGCTCACTATTAACCTGCCAAGTTAACATTGGCATCACTTCCTTCAGGCAGATCCTGGCTGGGCCACGTGTCCTGCCCCAACATCTACACACCCACCAGATCCTGTATGACACACACTGCTTTGTATTTCTCTGTTTATTCCTCTGTCTCACCTGTGTAGCCTTAACATTCGGTGAAGACGAAAACCAAAATATGTGAAACAGATTTTGTGAAACAAAGTAAGTATCAAATAAATGTCTTATTACAGGTGTGCAAGAAACAAACCATAACTGAACTCTTTGGATGAAGAGTTGACATATTTTCTTGCATGTATCTTATAGCAAATACATGTGATAGGCAGGACGATGCTACATATGCCTTTTTGTAAATATGGGTATCACTGTACATCTATCATTAAGAATATATATGTAGCATATTTATATACATATATATATACACACACACACATATATATATATATATACACACACACACACATACTTGTTAGTATTTATAGAGGCACATTCAGTAGGCAAGCAGGTTATCCTAGCTATATTCAAGTTATTTGTATCTGTGGTGAAGCTTTTACTTTGGAGTCTAACAATCGTAACCTATGTACCACTACCTGATTATCTGATATCAGTGTATCTACAATGCAGGTGAAACAATGGAGAGGAAGCAATGTCTTTTCAAAGAACTCATGGGCCCAGCTGGTGTGGCTCAATGGTTGAGCATCGACCTATGAACCAGGAGGTCATGGTTCAATTCCCAGTCAGGGCACATGCCCGAGTTGTGGCCTCCTTCTGCAGTGTGGTGTGCATGAGGCAACCAAGCAATGACTTTCTCTCATCATTGTTGTTTTTCTCTCTCTCTTTCCCTCTCCCTCTCTCTTAAACAAATAAAAACATTTGAAAAAAGAGCTCATGGGAAAACCTGAGCCAAAGAGAGATTGCAATGTGATAAGGGTCTGATAAAATATTCCTCAAGTTCTTTGTTTCATCTCCAGTGCCACTCCTCTGGACCGTCACACCCTCAGCTCTTCCTGGACTAATGCAGCCACCTCCATACCAGTTTACATGCTCTTTCTGGCCTTCTTCCTATCTAGTCTCCACCCGTGGCCAGAATGGTCTTTTTATTTTTGTAAAAAAGTGAATCCCATTCAAGCCAGTCCTACTTGACTTAGACTACATCAATGGCTTCCCATCTATAGGTTGGCATCCAAATTCCTCATCACGATATAAAGCCCTATGAGCTACCTTCCTTTCCAACCTTATCTCCAGACCTCAGGATCATTGTTCCAGCCTCTCTGCTGTTCTAGCCTCCGTTCTCTGCACACGCCATGCTCTCTTCTCACTTCTGGCCCTTCCCATGAGCTGTTCCTTGCCACTGACATTAAACGTATTCCCTCCCTCCCAGACCATTTTGCCTGTTTCTTTTCTCATCTCCACCTTCATCTAGGAAGCTTTCCTTGTAAATCTCACACCACCAAGTTTTGTCAGGAGCACCGTCAGCCTCCCATAATCCCTGTACTTCCCTTCTCACGACCCTTCATCACAGGAGATGCAGTGTCTTATTTACTGTCTGCATATGGGCTCCATGAGTTCAGAGTATTTGTCTGTTCTGGTCTTCATGGATACATACACAGAATAGTGTCTGACACATGGCTGGTTGTCAAGAAATGTTTGTTGAATGAATTAGGTTACCATCGGAGCCAGCAGAGGCAACCCAGGGGATAAGCTGAGAGCGCAGCCCCACCATCCACCAGGAAATCCATTCCCCTACATCTCACCGCATCGATCTCATTCAGGGCCTTCCACTGCTCATAGGGGACACCGAGGGCCTCAGCTGTCTGGATAGTCCTCTTCATGTGGCTGGTCCACACTTTCAGGGAGCTGATGCCCTGGGACTGAATGAAGTTGGCCAGGGCATAAGCATACTGGAAAGTAGAGGGTACAGAGGAGGAGAGGAGGGGGAAAAGAGAGAGACGAAAGAAGACAGGGTAGCCATGAGAACAAGCTCGGATCTATCACGCATGGTAGACTGATGATGAACAAGCAAGAATACCGTTTACATGTTTCCAATTTGTAAAAAGCCATATTCTTTCCCATGTGACTGTGGATCAAGGGAATAGAATACAATATGTGTGTTTATGTGTGTGTGTTTGTCGATGCTTGTTCGCTGAACCCCCTACTCATTTATTCATTCCTTCAAACAGTCAACCGCTAACATTTGTGGAGACTGGGACAAGAGTGCAGAGGGAGGCTCTCTATCCACAGTCTGTCTCCCTTCTCTTCCTGCCTCCCTCCTGCACTCATAGATGCCTTGAGTACAGGTTTGTGGATAATCCATCACGTGACCAAGTTCTGCCCACACCATACCCTCACAGATCCCCCTGATCCCTTTGGCCATGCCTTGACCTAGGGGTGAGCACTCCTGTGATATGGCCTGCATTTAGGTGGACAGACTCTGTGATAGGGCCACACAGGCACTGGAAACAGACACCAGACCACAGGTCAGAGATTTCTTGGGTTCTGGGCACTCAGAGTGTGGTCTAGATGCGGTGGAATGGGATTTGGAGAGTGTTTCTCTTTGACTCTTTGAATTCTTACTGCTTTAGAAGGGGTGCTGGTACCCAGGTTCTAACCTCATTCAAACATGTGCTGAGTATGTGTGGATCTGCACTGAGTACTTGGGTATCCTGTTCTCAAGACACGACCGTCCAGGGAGGGAAAGGGTGACAGCACCGAGAGAAGCCACCAAGGGCGGTGGGAGCCCAGAGGGACCAGTGATTCCTACTCCTCTGCGTATAGGCACGTCATTATGGGCACAGAGGTGTGTGAGGAACGTGGGCACAGACGCAGAGACATGGCACACGTTCACACGTCCTAATAGGATGCTGTGTGCTCACACTCGAAGGGTGGGCTCTGAGTCTGCAGCAGTCAGTGTGCTCTGGTGGAAGGAGCGCTTGACTGGGGCGGGGGGGGTGTGGGGTGGGAGGTAGGTGATGGGGTTGATCTGCTGCAGCTCCCTGTGCTCTGGGCGTCCCTGCCCTCTCTGGCCTAGCCCCTCCTGCCGGTAAGATGTGACCAGCATTCGCTCACCCAGCCTGGTCTCTGCGTGGAGATTAGTTTGTGAATGGGGAGCGCCCAGAGCACCCCCTGGCACACGGTGCATGAGAGCTATTGTAATGGATGTTGGTGCCATTCCCTGGGAAAGGGCGTGGTGCCCTGTGCCCACCCATGAAGGTGAGGGCCAGGTGGGTGTGTATCCATGCTCACATTTGTGTGGAGTGGCCATGTGTCCAAGCTGGGTGCTGAGCTAGGTGGGCAAGCACGTGGCCAGCTGCACCCAAGAGACCCCTGGCTGCAGGTGGTTCCACGAGGTGGGGTAATGCCTCTGGTGGCCTCTGACTCTGCTCTTGAGGGGAGTCCCTCTTGAGGAGAGGCCACCAGTGTGAAGGCCACAGAAAGGGAGCCACGAGAAAGGGTGCAGTCCCTTGCCTGTGACAATGCCATCTCTGCAGGGGGGCTGCTGAGGGCAGGCAGGAAGGCCTGGTTTTCAGTCCTGGCTCCCGCTGTGTCCAACTTGGGGCTACTCTCTGCTCCTGTCTGGGACTCAACTTTCTTATCCATAAACTTGTGATGGTAATGCCCACCCCACAGAGCTGCTGTGAAGATTAAATGAGGCCACTAGTGTCCAATGAAAGAGGGCGTTTCCTCCTTGTGCACCCACATCCCATTTGTCCCATTCCCAAGTGGTTTCCCCAGCAAGAACCTGTGTTAACAAGCCTAGCACAGGGCTGAACACTGGGGAAAATGTATCCCTTTAATGAGCCAGCACCCATAATGCTTAGCTGGATAGAAAGGACTCATGCCATGAAGTCACAGATGGGCCAGTACTGGGGGAGGTGGAGTCCAGGGCATGGTAAGCTGTCTGGGGAGTGGAGAGGACAGTGAAGGGCTTCTTAGACCAGACCATGGAGCAGCAACTGGACCCTGGAAGGGTGTGGGAGGTGGAGCAGGAAGGAAGAAGTAACAGGTGGGGTAAGTGCTGACAGTATGATGATCTGCAGTGGGTTGGAGGGGGTGTAGCATCAGCCCTGAGTGAGGGAGGAGAAGATGGATTCAAGGGTGGGACTCTTCAGAGTAGCTATCTGTGCAAGTGATGGTCATCAGCTGACAGAGTAAGGCAGCACAAGTAAAGGCACAGAGTTGTGAAGAAAATGAGGGGACCAGTCAGGCAGGAACAAGTGGCAGTGAGATATGAGCACGACTGGAGTGCCAGGACCTAGCTTCTCAGCCTTGTAGCTCTTGTGGGTACGTGGTAGCACTTAAGGATGGTTCAAGACCGAGTGGCTATCAGGGAAGAAGAATGGGAGTTATCAGAACCTGCTTCTACCCTGTCACTGAGCCTCCCAATCCTCAGGACCCAGGTAGTGGCTACTCCACCCACCTGTGGCACCCCCTGATCCAGATCAGCTAATGCCTCTGGGTACATGGGGCCTTCCCTACCTGCTTGCCCCGAGCTGAGAGGCCAGAGTCACCTCCAATGCGGCCTCTGAGGTTGAGTTCACTCTCACCATGCCGGCATAAGTAGATGGAGCGGGGTGTGACGTGGATGTTCATAAGATAGTATACTGTGCGGCTCTGGATGTGGTCCTGCACTCGGTTCACCATGTAGCGTGTGCCCACGTCGAAGATCTTGATGTAGGACAGGTGGCTGGCCAGTCCAAGCAAGAGCAAGGGCAGTTCAGGGGCTGATGGTGGAAAGGCTAATCCCAAGAGAAACCCCACCTACACGTACCCTGCCTTCAAGCTTCCTGCACAACCCAGCTTTCACCTACCTTTCCTCTTTATTCTAGGTACCTGTTTCAGAAACTGGATTTCTGGCCACCTTCAGGAGCTCACTGCCTGCTACCATCTCCCTCCTGTATTCTTTTCTCAGTCTCAACTTGCGCCAGGATGTCTTTTCACCTTCACTTATCACATTCCAGGCATCTGGGGTTCTGTCTTCTGTGGTACACCCTCCTGACATACTTGGAGAGAAGCAGTAATCCTCTGTGTCTCTGGATACCTCCAACATCTCCCCAGCAGCTCCAAACTTGTCCACTCCCTCACCCTTTCACATCATGACCTGAGCTCTGCTTCTCTGTTCTTTGAATCTGTGATAGATTGTATTTGATATTCTATAGGCAGTTACAAGGTTGTGTGTGTCTGTGTGTGCTGTGTCTCTCTGTGTGTGCATCTTCCTTACTCACAAAGAGGAGTGAGTTGGGTTCTTTCCCTATCGGCCAAGCAGTCAACAAGTAAACCCTTGTCTGTTCTAAGCATTGCGCTTGGAAGTTCTTTGGCCAGTTAGGAACATATACTTCGAAATGCATGACCAATGCTCAACACCCATTCCGCAAACATCCTCTAAGGTGTGTCATGTGCTGGGGCACGGGGATACAGATGTGGTTCACAACATCGGTGGGGAACTTGTGGTCCTCGCTTAGAGCCACTTTGCAGTCTCCTCTTTGTCATGAACGAATAACTACACACAGAATGATAATCAAGTTATTCAACAGCCTGTTTGCAGGGGAGCTCGAAATGGGGGACTTGGACTAATCAAGAACAGAACCACGGAGCAAGGCTTTGAGGCATCTGCTGTGCCAGGCACTAATTCCTAAGTTGTTTTATTGCGAGGCGTTCAGGGTGATTCCTGGAAAGAGGTGGGGGAGGCTGGGGCAATGGGGTGACGCGCTAGCAGCCCGGTGTGCACAGTAACAAAACCAAGTGGATGGAAATAGCTGCACTATCCCAAAGCAGGTGAGGCGGTGAGCGATGGGTTTGGTTTCAGAAAGCCTCTGGTATTCCTAAAGAAGGCCTTTCTATCTGCACCATACTCCGCATGCCCTTTCCTGTCATTCATGTCCAATGGTCCCATAGGGCATTCATATTCGCTGAACATTTTGGGAGCTTCTGGCAGGGAGTGCAGACTTCAAAGGGCATGAATCCTCGTAACAATCGTAGGAAGCAGAGATGATTATCTCTGTTTTATGGGCAAGGAAACTGAAACAGAGAGAAGGAAGTGATTTGCCTAAGGTCAACCTCTCCAAGGACCCTCAGAGCTCAAGGGTAGAAAATATATGATGGAGCATTGTTGTCTGGTTACTGTCTGTTCCTGACACTAGATTCTTGGTGGCTCCAGGATCATTTCCAAATTCCTCAACTTAGTCTGACATTCTCGGTGCCTTCACGCACTGTTCCCATTTGGCCTCACCTCACTGTTCCAGGCCCTTGCTCATAACTTCGGTTTGACTCTAGCCTTTATGCTTTTTCTGGGCGATTCTCTGTATTCCTCTATTCTTATTCAGATTTAACTAGGCCATTGTGCAGTGCTATTCTCTTTGCTTGAACATGTGTTCCTTGCCTGGTCTCCAAAGTTGAGCCCCTACGCATCCATCCTGCTACAGCCAGTACATTTACTCTCTCTAGGAAGACTTCTTTGAGCCCAGACATGTGAAGTTACTTAGAGGTGCTTCACACATAAGGTATTACGGTAGCTCATAGTCCACCCTCCCATATATAATTTAAAATAAAAATCATTATATCATAAGGAGGTTCTACCAAGTTCTGGTTTTATTTGTACTATTTTGACTGCCTTAATGCTGGAAATATAAAATATTAAAATATTTCAAGATTATTTTCTTCTTATTTTGGGTCGTCTCTTCCTTTTTGGTGCCCTAAACACATGTCTAATCCACCTGCTAGTAAACCTGCTTTTCTAGATCTCTTCCTCCAAGATGAGCTGGGTCTTCTCTGTGTTCCTCCAGCCCACTTGTTTGACCATCCCTGCTATTCTGATCAACTGCATACTCACTGTCTTCCCCAACCCAATGGTCATTCTATCAGAGCGAGGACAGACTTTCGCTCTTTGGGTTCCTAGGTCAGGGCTTAGGGCTGTACCCTGAGGCATGGACTATAAATGCCTGTTCATGGAAAAATAATGAAAGTCAACTGTGATGCTCAAACTGATTCATCAAACACTAACTAAGCACCTGCAGGAATATAGGTTGAAGGCTAGGAGGCTAGTGGCTTTCTCGATGCCATTCTTTCACCTCAGCTTCTCTCCTTCAAATTTCTTTCACCATAGGCTGCTAGCCCCCATGCTGCCTGTGGAAACTGGAAAAAGTTACTCTTTCCTCAGGGCAGAAACAGCCTCACTCCGACACACATGCCTTGGTGAGAAAAGTAAGTATACCCTTGACCTAAATATCCTTGCACAGTGAGCAATCTTCACAATTATACCTAAGGTCCTGCCCCTTCAGCTGTGTGTCTAAGCCTCACATGACACTTTTTATGATTAGGGATGTGAGAAGGGAAGGACCAGGCTGGAAGTTTGGAGATAAGTGTTTGAGTATCTATTCTGCTCAGAATCATGGGGCCTCAGATAAGCCCTTGCCCTGCTCTGGGTGTCTTTCCCTATCTGAGGAGTGAGGCAGTAACAATGACCACCTCTTAGGACTTCAGTTAGACAGAGCTAGAAGGATGTTCTTTAAACTTCTTAGGAGAGTCTTCATCTTTAAACCTCCTTACCCTTCTCACTTGGATTATAGAGTCTGAATGACTCTGAAAGTCTCTTCTCATCACAGCCCATTTTGAAAAAGAGTAGGGCTCTGGGAACAACCTATGTCTAAAACTTACATCTTCTCTGTACTGCCAGCTAACACCTCTCCTATCTTTATCTGGCATTAGGAAGAAAAGTTTCAAATTTTTCATGTGCCTTCCCATATTTGAAAGCACTATGGAAGCTCCCTGAGAACAGAACCCACCTCTCTTGTTCTTGTTTAACTCCCTATGTACACCACAACCCGGAGGGACCTACTACTTACTAATTGAAGAGGTATATGTGGGCATTGTAAGAAGAGAAATGGCTAGGAGACAGAATATGTGGTTAGAATCCTAGCTCTAATGGTGGGAGCTTGGGCAAGTAGTTTCAGCTCTCTAAGATTCAATTTCTTCTTCTTGAAAATTTCTGACCTATTTTAATCTCCTTTACAGGGGATTCAATGAAACAAAGAATGTGCACATGTTTGGAAACTGAAATGCCATCCACAAGTAAAGAATACTTTTCAAAAAATAATAGCAACAAAGACAGGAGGGACCATAAATGTCTGTCCACACCCCTATCAAAGATCAGATCCCTGATATGTCCATGATGCTTAGGAAAACACTACTTCAATCCTCTTGTGAACACCTTGCATGTCAACGAATCACCACCTCATTGGTAATTAGAACTAGAAGGGCCCTTGAGTACAAATCAAGTCCAGCTCCCTGATGTTACAGATACGGGAGCTGATTGAGGTCCACAGAGGGAAGAACTTTTCCCGGGTCCTACAGCATATTGAAACAGGGCTAAGCATCCAGACTTGGACTGTGGAATTCTGGGCTCTTACCTGTCCAGTTCATCATCCAGAGGTTGGTAATTGAGCTCATAGCATTCAATTCTTTTTAGAAAGTCTTCCAGAACCTTTTCTCGATCACAGTCTATGTAATCAGGGCTGCCGAGTTTCACTTGCTGGGAGAAGAGAGAAGGACAGAGGGATGTGGAAGACAGAGACTCTGACAGTGCCCTTTGGGAAGGGCTGTTAGAGATCATTGAGTAAAACATCCCTCATAATAAAGATGGCAAAACGGAGAGTCAGAGAAAGGGTCTTGCTCAAGTTTATAAAATGAGTCAGTGGAAGAAAATCTGGACTGTGTGACTCTTCATTACTTATATCTCTGTGTGGCCAAACAACATATGTTGCATTATATTCAGTTCTAGAACCCACTGTTTTAAAAAAAAAACATTTATAAGAGGCCTAGAGATTGTGCCACGAGAAATGGTTGAAGAACAGGAGATCTTGGCCAGGGGTCACAATAGCTTACATGTATCGAGTGTTTCCTGGGAGAATATGGCATGTTTGCTTTAGGGCCGACATCTCCAATTCTCTCAATACCTACTTTCTCCACTCATCCCAGTGAATGGGCACTATCATCCACTCAGACAACAGAGCCTAAAAAGCAACTGGGAGACATCCTAGATGAGTCCCTTTCTAACATTCCCCTCCTCTCAGCAGGCACCAAAATGCTCTCCACTGTATCTTATAAATATCTCTTCAATTGGCCTGCATTTCCTTTTGCCTAAATGTTTATGATAGCTTTGTGACTGATCATTCTCTCTAAGATCTTGTTACTTCTGCCCAGCCGGTGTGACTCAGTAGTTGAGCATCGACCTATGACCCAGGAGGTCATGGTTCTTTTCCCTTTCAAGGCACATGCACAGGTTGTGGGTTTGATCCCTAGTAGGAGGCATGCAGGGGGCAGCTGATCAATGATTCTCTCTCATCATTGATATTTCTTTCTCTCTTTCCCTCTCTCTTCCTCTTTGAAATCAATAAGAATACATAAAATCTTGTTATTTCTGATGTATTTCCCATACGAATAGCCGGAAGGATATTTCTAACAAGCACATTTGACCATAGAATTCCCTTGCTTAAGACCTTTGACCAGTTCTCATATATTTTAGCACAAAGTATGAAATATTTTAGTGGGTGACTCATGGTTTATCATGACTAGGCCGGAAAGGATTTTTTCATCTTCATCTGCTATTACTCCCCTGTTCCTCTGCACGCACACTTTGCTTTAGCCAATCTAAGCAGCTTACATTTCCCTGGAGATGCCATCCTTCATACATGCTATTCCCTTATTTCCCATTCTTTGCCGGCCAAATTCCTATGCATTCTTCAAGATGCAGGTCAGGTATCATCAGAACCTAACCTTCATGAGAAGCCTTCCTGATGCACCCTACCCCTCTCATGCAAGGTTAGGTTCTCAACACTCTGTTCCCATAGCCTCACTTATTCCCTCATAATAGCATTGATAGCATAGAATTATGCCTATAAACTTGTCAGTCTTTCTCAAGAGCAAGATTCTTCTTTATCCATTTCTATGTCTCTAATACCCAGAATCCAGCACAGGTGTATGGATTCATTTTCTGTTGAATAAATAAATGAATGCATAGATGGATAAAGAGTAAAGAGAAGGATTGGGCATATTCTGTGCCTATCGAGGCAAAAGTAGGACCGGTTGAATGGAAATTTCAACGAGGCAGATTGCAGCTTCTTCGGACTACACTTGATGAAGGCAATGAGCCTCTCGTCACTGGAGGTATGAGAAAAAAGTCTAGACAAACATTCACCTGAGATTTCAAGAATCTGATGGAGGGTTGAAGATAACTTTTAAGGACTCTTCTGTCACCGAGCTTCAGTAATTTGATGAAATAAGGAACAATAAAGTACAGTAAGTGATCTAGTTCTAGACCACATGCCTAGAATCTAAAAGCAGTGATAGCTCTGCTGTGAATTGTGGGGCAGAATAAAGAGCGTTGGCTTGCGGACTGAATGGTCCCAGGTTCGATTCCGGTTGGGGGCATGTACCTTGCTTTCGGGCACATCTCCACTGTGGGGCATACAGGAGGTGGCTGATCAATGTCTCTCTCTCATTGATGTTTCTGACTTTCTATCTCTCTCCCTTCCTCTCTGTAAAAAATCAATAAAAATATATTTTTTAAAAAAGAGCTTTTGATGCAAATACCCAAGTCTGAAGTCCAGTCCCAGTTCTACCTATTCCTGTACAAACCCTTGACAAGTCACTTCTCTTGGAACCTCAGTTTCTTGTTTCCAACACTGAAATGATTCCTAACAAGAACCAATTTGTTGTGAAAAATCAATTGAGAGTAAAGCTTGGAACCTGGTGCATACTAATAACTTTATATATGTTGGCCTCATTTAATCTCATAGGAGAAATTTAGGCCACCGCAGTCATGGAATGCTTCCTGTAGGAAGTGGGAAGAAAATCTCGGGGAAGAATACCTCCTTTGATCCTACAGAGGTAACTTTAGGCATGATCCAAGCCTGAAGCCAAGTAAGGAGGAAAGGTAACTGGGGGTCCTTACCTTGATGTTTTCTGCAATGATGCCAGGGTCATTACAGATGGACTCAATGAAAAACACCTGTAAGAGAAACAGAAGAGAGATTACCAGCTGGGAATTATGTTTGATAGGAGCTTGATCCCTTCTCAATGGCTCTGATTCATCGCTGGGGGCATCTCTGACAACAGAATTTCATTCAAGTGGTGCTTTTAAGGATGCAGATTTTTATGGGCCAGATGGGCTCTAAATTGCAAGGCTCCAGATTATTGCTTTGTATTTTGTTTTGTTTTTTAAAAAAACTTGGGATCCTATAAGTCAGTGGTTCGCAATGAAAATAATTTTATGGTTGGGTGTCACCACAACATGAGGAACTGCATTAAAGGGATGTGGCATTAGGAAGGTTGAGAACCACTGCTATAAATAATGTTTCCAAAACAAATCAGGCTCTTAGAAAGACAATGTTCCAAGAGGGATGGACAACCTTTTGTAAGTAGCATGCTACGGTGGTGATGGGGATTTAGCTCACCTGATTCCATTTCACCTGAAATCAATTCTCCTGATACCAATTCATTTAATTAATTCATGATCATTTTCGTTCTTGCCTTCTTTCTTTGCAAAGAAAACTTTAAAACATTCCCCTTCACCTTTTACACCCATATCCGCTCTAGCAATCAACTTTGTTCTCTGTATCTGTGGGTCTGTTTCTGTTTTACTTATTCATTTGTGTGTGTGTTTTAGACTCTATAAATAAGTGAAATCATATGGTATTCATCTTTTTTTTCTGACTTATTTCACTTAGTATAATACCCTCTAGGTACATCCATGTTGTTGAAAATGGTAATTTTCAATCTTTAATTGCTAATTAATATTCCATTGTGTGTGTGTGTGTGTGTGTAAGTATATATACATCCTTCTTGGAGCACTAATTTATAAGAATTAGGTAAGAGTGGCAGTGTTACTGTACCTTGTAACCATGTTCCTTAGCAAACTGCAAAATCAGTGACCGTCGTTCTCTGGTAGTGTTGGTGGCATCAAAAACCTAGAGGCACATGATGAGATTGGTTTACTGTGAGTCTGGTGCTGGTGGAATGCCTACTCTTTGAGCATCCCTGTATTTAGCCAAGTGGAGAGTTACCAGGAGGAGAGAAAACTTGGACTTGGTGACGAATGATATTTGGCGTGTGTCAATTTCTCAAGTATTCATTGAGTCCTACTGTCTCTCCCAAAATGTAGCAGACTTTGTAAGTATAGTAAGACAAGAAAAAAAATGTGGGTTTTTTAAAAATATATTTTTACCAATTTCAGAGAGGAAGTGATAGGGAGAGACAGAAACATTAATGGTGAGAGAGAACCATTGACCGGCAGCCTCCTGTAACAAAAATCGAACCATGGCCTTCTGGCTCACAAGTCGATGCTCAATCACTGAGCCATGCTTTCCAAGCAAAAAAATGTGGGTTTTTATTATGGTCATTTTACAGGTGAGGTAGCTGAGCCTTGGAGGAAGGGTTTGCTGACAGAGCAGAGTTAGAACTGATTTCTCATCTTCCAGGTGAGGCTTCTTCCTTACTTATCACCTTGGAGGTCTTTTTTTTAAAAATATATATTTTATTGATTTTTCACAGAGAGGAAGGGAGAGGGATAGAGAGTTAGAAACATTGATGAGAGAGAGACATCCATCAGCCACCTCCTGCACGCCCCCTACTGGGGATGCACCCGCAACCAATGTACATGCCCTTGGCCGGAATCAAACCTGGGACCTTTCAGTCTGCAGGCCGACGCTCTATCCACTGAGCCACACCGGTTTCGGTGACCTTGGAGGTCTTTAAGAACAGGAAACAACTCCCTAGATCCAGCACCTTAGATGGGACAATTTGCATATTTGAGGACCTTTTCTCTTTTTAAAATTTGCAAATTCTATTTAAAAAACCTGAGATTAAATTGACTAAAATGTTTAGGTAAATCTCAGAACTCAAAATGTTTCACTGCAGTTTAAATTGTAGGGTAGTGCTGCTAAATTCTTGGGAGTGGGGTGGCAGGTATAGTAGTTAACTGTATATTTAGGAGCGACACAACTTGGATTACAGTTCTGTCCTGCCAGATACATACTGTGCCATTTTTGGAAATTATTTAATCTCTCTGTGTGTCATTCTTCTGGGATATAAAATGGGGTATAATACCTACCTCACGGGGTATGATGGAATTGAATTAATATGCACAAAGTACCTAGAATAACGTGTGGAACACAGTGAATGCTCAATACACATGTTAACTGTTCTCCCTCCCAGCAGAAACCCTAGGGAACAATACAAGCTTCTTTACCGCAACGTGGCCTTCCTCACGGCTGAGATAATCATGGACATCCTTCAGGGCTGCCAGAGCGCACCGCCTGTGAAAGGAGAGAGAAACAAGACCCATCCTCAAGATTGGTTCCTCTCCATTTTTCTGCAGTATCTTTTGCACCATCTCTCAGATGTCCTAGATTAAATTATTCACCTATTAAACATCTACACAAGGTGTCCTACCTTCTAGGCACCGTGACAAGCACAGAGATGTCACACAGGTGAAAGTGGCTCTGTGTGAACATCTTAGGGGCAGGTATAAAGTGGCATGGCCAGGAAAAACTGAATGACAGAAGCCATCCCTTGAGTTAGGAGAGCTCAAGCTGAACTGCTACTTGCGCCCAGTTAGAGCCTAAAAAAGATGGTCTGTGAAGGAGAAGGCATTCCTGACATGGGTACCAGTGCAAGCACATGTGTGGCATTGATTGTATTAATGGCTTTGGTAAAAATCTATTTAGTGATTATTCTCTTCAAGGTTCTATTATGAAGACATGGATCAATAAGTGAGACAAGGGCTCTTTTCTGTAAGTGCTAAGTCTTGTAGAGGAGAGACACCTTGAGGTTGAATGGATGTGAGTGGAGAGATGGCAAAATGCCAAGCTATGAGACTCTTATCTCGAATATTAGTCTGAAAAGTTTCCATTCTTTCCTGTCAGAAGTAACACTGTTTAAAGTTTTAAGGAGGGGGTAGCTATGACCAGAAACAGATTGTAGGTAATATGGTAGAAGGCCTGGCCAAACCACCCTTTCAGAGTCTAGAGGGCCTTCTTGATAACCCTCGTGGCTCTGCCCTAGTCCCCCATCACCTGAACAAAGCCCTCCCTCAGCCAGGGAGCAGTGCAAGTCCCTAAAATGTTAGATACTTACTTCCTGATAAGGAGGGCCTCCATGTTGTCTGGAAGAAAGAATTCGTAGTTCTTGTAGCTAACTGCCTCTCGTCGATACTGGCCTAAATTAAACACTGAAAGCAGGGAACACTGGTGAAGGGTTTGGGAAGATCTCAGTAGCAAAAACATGTCCTTGTTGGGAGGGAATTTAGAGGTAGAAGAAGGTATAATTTGTAACTATATAATATGCTTATAAAGCTTTACATTTTGTCTACCGGATTATCTATTGTTCACAACAATCCTGCAAAGTGGGAATCACCATTTCCATTTTACAAATGGGAAACTGAAGTTCAGAGATGGTAAGTAACACCATCGTTAACTAGTGGGGAAGTGGAATTTAAACTCAGAGCTGTTTGGTTCCAAAGCTGGCGGTCTTTCCACTATTTTAGTTGACCATAAACTCCAACCCTTTTCATGCCCTACTGCATTGGAAAGATAAAGAAACCGAGGTCCAGTGAGTAAAACCAACACTAAGAGTCAAACAGCGAGTCAGAACTAGTTTGAGCTTTCTGAATCATAATCCAGTGTTGTTACATCATTCTGTAGCCTGACAGAAAAACTAAATGTAAGCCCACTCTAGGCCATATTTCTCATTTGTAATGGTAAAAAAAACAGAGAGAAGGGAAGGAAAGGGGATAATAGGCAACGAGGTAAAGTAATATATCATGCATTCAACTAATACATTTTTTCGGATGTTCACTCTGTGAATAAGGACATGACTTCTGGTGTCTCAGAGATGAACCATATTTGTGTGATGAGGCTCTCAAAGTCCTCAGAATCCAGCAGACAGGACAGAGAACAAATCAGTAAACAGAGCTCTCGTCCAGTTTGTTAAGTGCTCTGAGGGAGCCATGTAAAAGGTAAGGGGAAAGGAAAGACTAAGTAACTTTGGGTGAACTGAGGCTTCTTGGAGAAAGCAGACTTGAATGAATCCTTTCAGAGCAGGGGGGGGGGGCAGGCCTTTTACGGGCCAACATGGGAGATGAGGGGAACAAAGACAATTCCAGGTAGAGGAAGAGCTTGAGCAAAGGAAGGTAGGACATTGGCAGAAGGCAGAGCATGTTTGGGGGATGGTGAGTCACCCACTGTGACTGGGGCCTGAGAGACTTGCAGGGGATGACTGTAGAAGTCCTTGAAGAACAGGCCAAGGAACTTGGAGTTAAGACCCATCCACCACTGGGTTATGTGCCTCCCACACTCAGGAGAGGCTCCCGTGAGCCTGCAGGTCTCCGGGAGAACTATTCCTTCTACCCGCTGTTCTGTGAATGCCCTACTTCTTCCATAGGACTCAGCTCAAATATAACCTATCTGGAAGATTCCACTGCCTTCCTCTTGGTAATTTCTTCTGTGAGCCCCCTCAGTACCCTGATCTGGATTCCTAGGTAACACGAAGTACGCTTATGCATCACAACCAGATGGAGAACTAGTCAAGGACAGGGTGCGCATTGCATCCATTTTTGCACTTCCAATGCCTACCACGGGTTTGGCACATGGAAAAGCATTGGGAAACTCTTTACTAGTGAATTAGAGAAAGTGCATTAAGGAAAAGAAGAAATGGGAGGAAGAGAGGAGGAGACTTGTGGGGGATTGGGAATAGGGCAGATAAATAAGGGTGTTGGGATGGGCAAGAGAAAGGAGAAGAAAGGGAGGGTACAGGGTTAATGTGGGATTCTTTTCTCCTCCCATCAGTAGAGCTAAGTATGAGCCCTGGCACAGTGAGTGTCAGGCTCTGGAATCATGTAAATGTGTTCATATCTTGGTTCTGTCACTTATTGGCCATGTGTCCTTAGACAAGACACGTCACCTCGCAGGCATTAATTTTATCAACTGTGAAATGATGATAACAGTTCCTCCTTCCTGGGTGTTTTAAGAAATTAAGCATAGCTGTGAGTTGTGTGAGCACAGACATCCTGACTCACTTGTCTTTGTTTGCCCAATATCCAACAAATAATTAATGCGTGAGTGGATAAATGAATGCTTAGGAGATTCGTTTTCTGCACTGGGGAGTAGTGTGCTCCTTTTCACTAGAGAAGTCTAACTACTTGCCTAGTGCACACATAAAGGAGGAAAATGGCCCAATAAAAATGTGCAGCTATGTTGATATTCTTTAAAAGCATCAGCGTAGTCATTAGGGAATAAATAAAAACCTTTGGTCGACTATCTTACATTTACTGTTTGTATATTCTGAATTGCATATGTGGGAGCACCCTATCTTTTGGTATTTCGTTTGAATCTTGTCATATTTAAGAGACAGAAATAAATATGATCTAATCCCTTGCCCCCCAGAGCAGGTCCGGGGGAGAGAGACCCAGACACACACTATAATAACACACTATGTAATTACTGTTGGCATACAGGGGGCTGTGGTAGGGTTTGTGTGGGAGCTCAGAGGTACACACTCTTGCAAAAATGGAACTCCTTGAAGAAAGATATTTAATCTTACCAGTTTTCCTGCTTAGCGCCTAGCCTGGGGTAGGACACAGTGTATGTGCTCAAGAAATGTTTAAATTTTACAAGAGTATGGTGGTAGTAATAGTAGCAGTAATAGCAGTAGCAATAGCAATAATAGTCCACATTCTATTAATAATGGAAACTTCCCTGGTACTGAGGCATACCACCTTACTCTGATTTCAGCCAGTAGCCTGTAGGGGGCTGTATAACAAAGCATTTGAGAGACTTACCTTTAGTTGGTGTTCCTATCCAGTTCAGATATCGGGTGAGCTTCGTAGAGATGTAAGTCTTTCCTCGAGCTGGTAAGCCCACCATAATCACCATTGTGGGGGAATTGGTAAACTGGGGTATAGTTGCTGGAAGATAAACAGAGCCTCAAAAATTTGTCTCCAGGTTCATATGATCTTCTAGGATCGACTCAGGAATGCAGAATTTTATAGCTCTATAAAAATCCCTGGAAACTGCAAATTGACTTCTCTTGAATTAATCAGAAAACTGAGATTGCAGTGCGAACATCTAACCTAAAATTTGTAGAGACAAGCTTCTTCAGGGACAGTATCCCGATCATTGTTTATCTTTCAGAGATACTACTGAACAAGATATAAACTCAGAAGAAATTCAGCTAAAGATGGTTAAGGAATTGCTAAATGTTAGCTGTGGGCTAGTTTAAGATGTGAAGACCCTGGGGGCTGTAGACATAGGTAGTTTTGCATCTTCTTGTGGACTTTTCATTGGAATTCCACCAAGTGCTGACAGGGAAGAGGGAGAAGAATCCTGAGAAAGATATTTTATTCTGGCTCGGGAAGGAAAACAAAACAGCAACTATTGCTGAAATTTTCCCCAGACCATTCTCTCTACATACCCTATGGTAGAAAAAAGCCCTAATCATCACGGGGAAAAGACAATAAAACTGTAGCTTGAGAGCACAAGAAAAGGAGGGAGCATTCCCAACTACTTTTATGAATCCAGAGTAACCCTGGCCTCTGGTAATCAGAGGTACCAGATATACTAAAACAAGACTAATAGAATGCCAAAAAAAAAAAAAAGCTCTAAAGTCCAGTATCTCTCATAAATGTAAATGCAAAAATCCTCATGAAAATATTGTAAAATAGAATCCAACATCACATAAAAAGAATCATAGTGGAATTCTGTCCAGGCATGCAAAATTATATGAATGTACAAAAAGGTCAATCAACATAATCCACGATATTAACAAACTAAAGAAGAAAAATATGTCAATTCATGAAGAAAAACACTTCATAAATTAAACACCCATTAATGATAAAATGTATGGCAAGTTAAGAATAGAGGTGAATTGCTTAACCTTGATAAGGGACCTTTATAACAAGAATCTAACATCATAATTACCCTTAAAAGTGCAAGTCTGAATGCTTTTCCCATAAGATTAGAAACAATATAAGGAAGTCCATTCTATACTCTTTTGACATAGTACTGAAAATCCTAACCAGTGCAATGAGGCAGTAAAAAAGAAAACAAAGGGCATATAATTTGAAAAAGAATCAATAAAATATTCCATATATGTGAAGTCATGATTATATACATAGAAATTCTTCCAAACTAGAAAATACCTTAGAACTAGGAAGTGAATTCAGCATGGTTGCAGGATACAAGGTCAATGCACAAAAATCAATTGTGAGACTTTCACTTCCATCATTAGGAGCTCCATGTACCTATTCCCCCAGTGAAACAAGCAAAGCTGGCAAATATGAAAACAAAAACAGGGCGATCAGTAAGTAGTAGAGCCTGGAGCATAGTAGCAATTGAGACTGAGAGCCTAATAAATCAGGGAAAGAGTTAGTCAACGTGAGTCCAAAGGTCCCAGGAGCAACACTACGGGGAAGTAGACTTAATTAAAATAGCCTACCCAAGTCCCAGAGCGAAGAGTTAGGCAGGTATGCATTGCTCAATAGCGGGGGTATGTTCTGAGCAGCGTCATCAGCCAATTGTATCATTGTGTGAACATCATAGATTCCACTTACATAGACCTAGATGGGAGAGCCTTCTACACACCCAGGCCATATGGTATAGCCTATTGCTCCTAGGCTACAAATCTGTACAGCATGTTACTGTACTGAACAGTATAGGCAATTATACCCCGATGGTAACTATGAGAGCATCTAGACATAGAAAAGAAACATATGAAAAAATTTACTCCAACTGGATCAAAGACCTAAATATAAGAGCTAATGCAAATTAATAGAAGGAAGATAAATGATCCAATAAAAAAAATGGGCAATGGACCTAAATAGAATCTTTTCGAAAGAAGACAGAAGGAAGGCCAAGAGACACATGAAAACATGCTTCAAGTCACTAATTATCCGAGAGATGCAAATCAAAACGACAATGGGATACTATCTCACACCTGTCAGAATGGCTGTCATCAACAAATCAACAAAGGACAAGTGTTGGCGAGGATGCGGAGAAAAAGGAACCCTCGTGCACTGCTGGTGGGAATGCAGACTAGTACAGCCACTGTGGAGAACAGTATGGATTTTTTTCAAAAAACTAAAAATGGAACTCCCATTTAACCCAGTATTCCCACTTCTAGAAATATATACCAAGAAACTAGGAACACCAATCAGAAAATATATATGCACCCCAATGTTCATAGCAGCACAATTTACAATAGCTAAGATCTGGAAATAGCCTAGGTGCCCATCAGCAGATGACTGGATCAGAAAACTATGGAATACTATGCTGCCATAAAAAAGAAGGAATTATTACCATTTGCAGCAATCTGGATGGAACTGGAGAGCATTATGCTAAGTGAAATAAGCCAGTTAATGAAAGAAAAATACCACATGATCTCACTCATTTATGGATAATAAAGAATCTTACAAACTGATGAACAAAAAGATAGATATAAAGGCAGTAAAGCATCAAACAGACTGTCAAATTACAGCATGAAGGTTAGGGAGAGGTGGGTAGACAAGAGAGCAACTGAAGGACTTGTATGCATGCATATAAGCATAACCAATGAACACAAGACACTGTGGGGTTAGAGAATACATGGGAATGGGAGGGGGGCAATGGGAAGATATGTACACATGTAATACATTAAAAAAAGGGGGGGCAGGTAAATGGGAGGCAGTCAGATCCTACATGTCCTTGTTAAAAAGTAAAAATAAAACAAAACACACACACACAAAAAAAAAATAAATAAATAAATAAATAAATATACGAGCTAAAACTGTACAACTCGGAAAAAAAACCTGGGCATAACTTTGTGACTTTGGATTAGATGTTTTCAGGGATTTAATACCTACAGCAAATGCAACAAAATAAACAATAGGTAGGAGTCAAGACAGTCTCTTCAATAAATGGTGCTGGGAAAATTGGACAGATACATGCAAAAAAATGAAACTGGACCACCAACTTACACCATACACAAAAGTAAACTCAAAATGGTTAAAGGACTTAAGCCATAAAAATCTTAGAAGACTACATAAGCAGCACAAAATTAGACATATATCATATCTATATGTTTACCAATACAGCTCCTAGGGCAATTGAAACTAAAGAGAAAATAAACAAATGGGACTACATCAAAATAAAAAGCTTCTGCACAGCAAAAGAAACCATCAACAAAACAACAAGAAAGCCCACTGCATGGGAGAACATATTTGCCAATGTTATCACTGATAAGAGTTTAATCTCCAAAATTTACAGGGAACTCATACAGCTTACTAAAAGGAAGATAAACAATCCAATCAAAAAATGGGCAAAGGACCTAAATAAACACTTTTTGAAAGAGGACATACAGAAAGCTGAGAGACATATGACAATGTGCTCAAAGTCACTAATTATCCAAGAGATGCAAATCAAAACAACAATGCGGTACTATCTCACACCTGTCAGAATGTCAATCATCAACAAGTCAACAAAGGACAAGTGCTGGCGAGGATGCAGAGGAAAAGGAACCCCGTGCCCTACTGGTGGGAATGCAGACTGGTGCAGCCACTGTGGAGAACAGTATGGAGTTTCCTCAAAAACTAAAAATGGAACTCCCATTTGACCCAGTGATCCCACTTCTAGGAATATATCACAAGAAACCAGAAACACCAATCAGAAAGGATATATGCACCTCTATGTTCATAACAGCACAACTTACAATAGCTAAGATTTGGAAACAGACTAAGTGCCCACCAGCAGATGAATGGATCAGAAAACTGTGGTACATCTACACAGTGGAATACTATGCTGCTATAAAAAATAGGAACTTTTACCATTTGCAACAACATGGACGAACCCTGAGAGCATTATGCTAAGTGAAATAAGCCATTTGGAAGAAAATAAATATCACTCATATGTAAGATATATGAACAACATAAACTGATGAACAAAATAGATCCAGAGACTAAGAACACTAGACAGTCCAACCTCAGAGATAAGGTGTGTGTGGGGGGGTTAGAGATCAATCAAAAGACTTGTGTGCATGCATATTAGTATAACCAATGGACACAGACACTGGGGCAGTAGGGGCTTTTTCTGGAGGGAGGGAGTGGCACTGGGGGAGGGGGTTTCAATCAGGGAAAAAGGAGACATGTGTAATATTTTAAATAATAAAAAAAGAAACAACCATCCAAATGAAAACTTTGTGCTTCAAAAGATATTGTCAAGAACATGAAAAGACAACCCACAGATAAGGAGTAAATATTTGTAATTCATATATCTGATAAGAGCTTAGTTTCCAAAATATATGAAAAAATCTCTTATCAATCAATGCAAATAAAAAGACAAATAACTTATTTTTTTTTAAATGGGCAACATAGCCCTAACCGGTTTGGCTCAGTGGATAGAGTGTTGGTCTGCGGACTGAAGGGTCTCAGGTTCCATTCTGGTCAAGGGCATGTACCTTGGTTGCGGGCACATCCCCAGTGGGAGGTGTGAAGGAGGCAGCTGATCTATGTTTCTCTCTCATCAATCTTTCTAACTCTCTATCCCTCTCCCTTCCTCTCTGTAAAAAAATCAATAAAATACATAGTTTTTAAAAATGGACAAAATATTTGAACAGATGTTTCTCTAAAGAAGATAAAGAAATGGTCAATAAGTACATAAAAAATGCTCAACATCATAAGTCATTAATGAAATGCAAATGAGAATCACAATGAGAAATTTCCTTTCCACTTAAGATGGCTGCAATAAAAAATAGACAAGTGGTAGTGAGGATATAGAAAAACTGGAACCCTCATATGCTGCTTTGGGGAATGTGAAATGGCGAAACTACTTTGAAAAATAGCTTGACAGTGTCTCAAAGTATTTTACAGCAGTCCCCACTTATTCTGGGTTTCACTCAACCATCGTCTGAAAATATTCAATGGAAAATCCCAATAATAAACAATTGGCAAGCTTAAAATTGCACACTATTTTAAGTAGAGTGATGAAATATCACACCATCCAGTACCATCCTGCCCAAGACGTAAATCATCCTTTTGTCCGGCATACCCATGCTGTGGACACCCCCCACCTGTTAGTCACTTAGTGGCCTTCTCAGTTACCAGATGGACGTCATGTTCAAATAAGCCTTATTTTACTTCATGGTGGATCCAAAGCACAAGAATAGTGTTGCTGGCAATTGGGATATGCCAAAAGAAGCTGTAAAGTGCTTTCTTCAAGTGAAATGTGAGTATGGTACCATATGATATTTTGAGAGAGACCAAATTCACATAACTTTTATTGTAACATTTATTATAGGTTATCATTTTGTTTCACTGGCCTTTGTTAATTTCTTACCGAAATTAATTTGCCAATTAACCATTATCAGAGGTCTATGTGCGTAGGAAAATCATAGTGTATCTAGGTTTCAACACTATCTGTAACCTCAGACATCCACTGGGGGTATTAGAACAAATCCGCTGTGCGGGGACTACTGTATATCAAGTTACCATATGACACAGCAGTTCCATTCCTAGGTATATACTCAAGAGAAATAAAAGCGTATGTCCAAACCAAAAGCTCGACAAGAATGTTCACGGCAACATTATTCCTAATACCCAGAATTGGAAACAACCCAACTGTCAATCAATTTATGAATGGCTAAACAAATGTGGTGTACCATACTCATGGAATATTATTGAGCTATAAAAAAAGAAAGAAGTACCTATACATGTTACAACATGGATTAACCTTAAAAATATTATGCCCAATGAAAGAAACCAGATATGAAAGGCAACATCTTGTTTGATTCCATTTATATGAAATGTGGAGACTAGGCAAATCTATAGACAGTAAGTAGGTTAATGATTGCCAGGGCCTAAGGGAAGAGAGGAACATGGAATAACTCTAAAGGGTATGTGGTTTGGGGGTGATGAAATGTTCTGGAATTAGTCGTGATGCTATACAACCATATGAGTATACTAACCACCACTAAGTACACTTTATATTTTTTGTTAATCCTCACCTGAGCGTATTTTTTCCATTGATTTTTTTAGAGAAAGTGGAAGAGAGAGAGAAAGAGAGAAGAGAGAGAGAAATGTGTGAGAGACACATGGATTGGTTGCCTCCAGCAAGCACCCCAGCCAGATAGGACTTGCAACGCAGAAATGTGCCCTTGAGGATAATGAACCCATGACCCTTCAGTCTAAGGGCCGACACTCTAACCATTAAGCCAAACCATCTAGGGAACCAATAAGTACATTTTAAAATGGGGAACTTGATAGAATGTGAATTATATCTCTATTAAGGACAATGTTTTAAAAAAAGTATAAGAAGAGATATATCAGGCCAATGATAATCTAAATAAAACTAATATGTATATTAATATCTCAGAAAAAATTTGATTGCAGGGCAAAATGCCAATGAACTGGATTACCAGAAATAAATAAGTTCCTTTCACATGAATAAAATGTTCAAGTCACCAGGAAGATGTAGCAATTCTAAACTTGTTTGTAACTATTTACAAAGCTTCAAAATTGACATAGTCACAAGGAAACATTAACACAATTTGCATATCAATAAGCAGCCAAAACTCCAGGAAAATTGAGCATTTGAGCCAGATAAACAAATAAGACTTAAGTATATACTACACTGAACCCACTGTAAAATGTACATTTTTTTCAAGTGCTCATGAAATATTCACCAAAAACTTTATGTTAGACCATAAAGCCAATCTCAGTAGATTTCAAAGAACTGAAATTGTACAAAGTTTGTTCTGTGAGGATAATTAAATCAGACTGGAAATGGCAAGGGCAATGATCTGTTAAAACCGAAACTTGCCCTGGCCCAAGGTCAGGCAGGAATTAAGGAAGGTCTCTGGCTGTGCAGGCATTAACCCTTTAGCTGCAAGATGATAACTTTAGGCCCCAGCGTTCCTGGAAAAGGGACTGAGATGGTCAGGACAACCAGCTAAGTGGCAGAGAAACGAAGAAACCTGGAGCAGTGTTGATTGACCCAATTTTCTGGAGATATTTTACAAATACATGTATCCATTCAATTGCATATCTGTCAAATATCAGCCCTGGTTAGTAGACCAATTATAGCACTGGAAGCTTATATTTTCACAAAGAAAGTCTGAACACGAATGAACTGAGCATCCAACTCCAGAGGTTAAAAACAATAGCAGAATAAACCAAAAGAGAAGGAAAGAAATAGGATTATGATAAGAAAAATAGTTGAATAAAACATGAAAACATACCGAAAGAATAAAAAAGCCAAAGTGGATTATTTAAAAAAAAAACAAAACAGATGAAAAGTAACAAACTTCTGGAAAAATTGATCAAGAAGGAAAAAGAGAAGGAATAAATAAACAACTTAGGAAAAAGAAAGAGCATAACTGTAAATGCAACACAAGTTTTTTAAATATAAAGATAGGCACTTTATGTAAATAAATTTGAAAAGTGATGTGAAATACAAAAAAATCTACAAAACCATAACTTAACAAAACTGACAAGTAGAAATAGTAAACTGGAGTGGTCCAATAATTGTTTAACAGATTGTATCAGTTAAAATATTTCTGCCTGGCCAGCGTGGCTCAGTGGTTGGGTGTCGACCTATGAACCAGGAGGTCATAGTTCCATTTCCAGTCAGGGCATATGCTCTGGTTGCAGGCTTGATCCCCAGTGTAGGGAGTGCATCAGGCAGCTGATCAATGATTCTCTCTCATCATCGATGTTTCTATCTCTCTCCCTTCCCCTTCCTCTCTGAAATCAATAAAAATTATTTTTAAATTAAAAATAAATTATTTCTTACAAAGAAGATACCAGGCCCCAATGTTTTTACTTGAAAATTGTGCCAAATATTTCAAGAACTAATAATTCCTTGGACAACCTCTGTTATAAAATAGAATGAATGAAAATAGTTCCCATTTCATTTTACGACACCAAAATCAAATAGGGAACTAGAGAATGAAAAGATTACAGGACAATCTCATTTATGAACAAAACAAAATATTCATGAGCCAAATCCAAATTCCTAAACAAAATATTAATGAACTAAATCCAACCAGTTTTTATTTGTCATCAGACTGCAAGATTAGTTCAACACAATAAAAAACCCTCTAATTTAATTTACTTTAACAGATTAAAGTGTAAAATTAGCCTGTTGAGCCCTCAATGGATTATGAAAGCACTTTTAATAAAATCCAGCATATACTCATTTGCAAATAATCATATTGGAAAATTGGGTAATTTTCCCTAATAAACTCTACACTGTGGAAAGGAAAAGAAAAAAAGAATAAACATCCTTAGCCTGTTAAATGGTATCCATAAAAAAAACTACAGCAAATTTACGCAAAGGTGAAACTTTTAAAGTATTCCCTTTACAATGAGGATAAACCTAATGTACGCTATTAACGTTTGTATCCGTTTGTACTGAAAATGATGTGTGTGTAGTGGAGGTAGGAGGTCCTGGCAGGGCAGTAATGTAAGAAAAAGTGATTAAAACTATAAGGAGTGGAGGGGAATAAAGAAAACTTACTTACATAAAACTTATCAAAATTAGCCCCGGCCAGCTGGCTCAGTTGTGGCTTTGATCCTGGTCCAGGTGCATACAGGAGGCAACCCATGGAATTTTCTCATATCAATCTCTCTCTCTCTCTCTCTCTCTCTCTCTCTCTCTCTCTCTCTCTCAAATCAGGTGAGGATTTTTAAAAAAATAGTGATTAGGAAGATTAAAGTTAGGTGAGGTAGATAAGAGACCAATCAAAGGACTTGTATGCATGCATATAAGCATAACCAATGAACATAGACACTGGGGGGTTGGGGTATGCCTGGGAGGGAAGGGAGCAATGGGGAGATATGTATAAAAAATTAATAAAAAAATAAAAAAATAAAAATTAAAACAAAAAAACAAACCAATTATATCTGTATACATTACCAATAAACTGCTATATTCTTTAAAATAGCAACAAAAATAAGCAAAAATTTCTTACAATGATGTGCAAGCCCTTCTGTTTTTATTGTTAATCTTCATTCAAGGATATTTTCCCATTGCTTTTAGATAGAGTGGGAGGGAGGGAGAGAGGGGGAGAGAAACATCAATGTGAGAGAGACATTGATTGGTTTGCTTCCCATTCATGCTTTAAGGGAGCAGGGAATCAAACTTGCAACCCAGGTACATGCCCTTGACTGGGAATTGAACCCGTGACCCATTGGTGTGCACGCTGATGCTCTAACCAATGAACTCACTGGCCAAGGCTTAAGGAAGCCCTTTTAAATAACAAAAATTTACTTAAATGACATGAAAATAGTGGCTCAGTGATTAATCATCGACCAATAACTAGGAGGTCAGGGTTTGATTCCCGATCAGGGCAAATGCCTGGATTGCAGGCTCTATCCCAGTGGGGAGCGTGTAGGAGAGAGCTGATGAATGATTCTCTCTCATCACTGATGTTTCTATCTCTCTCCCACTCTCTTCCTCTCTGAAGTCAATAAAATATATATATATATAAAAGAAAATAGTCTAAATAGATGGAGAGACATACCATGTTTACAGAGACAATATTGCAAAGATGTTAACTCTTCTTTTTTTAAAAAATATATTTTATTTATTTTTTACAGAGAGGAAGGAAGAGAGAGCTAGAAACATCGATGAGAGAGAGACATCAATTGGCCACCTCCTGCACACTCCCCACTGGGGATGGGCCCGCAACCAGGATACATGCCCTTAACCGGGATCGAACCTGGGACCTTTTAATCCACAGGCCGACACTTTATCCACTGAGCCAAACTGATTCCGGCTGTTAACTCTTCTTAAATTGATCTACAGATTGAATACAATTCCAATAACCATCCCAAACATTTACATTTTCCCTGTGTGCGTGCACGCAAGGGCACGAGAGCACATGTGCGCACTCGCATTTATGTAACTTGGTGTAACTGGAAAAGCGGATTCTAGAATTTATGGAACACTATTTTCATTTTATTTAATTAGAATTTATAACCCACAACTAGAAACTGCCTAAATGCTCCTGAACATTAAGATGAATAAACTGGGACATTCACAAAATAATATTACACATCAAGAACGAACAAGCTACAATTGAATGCAACAGTAATATAGGTGGCCAGCAAAACATAACAATGAATGAGAAAAACAAGATACAGATGAATATACACAGCTGTTCAAGCACTTTATACACGTTAATGCATTTAATCCTCAGAGCAACCTCATTAAATGATTGTGTGCCCCTCCTCTTCCCTGCTACCTCCCACTCTGAGGCCAGGCAGGTCTTCAAGAGAGGATGCTCCAAGCAAAAGATGATTCAGATATTTCTCAGGCAAATAACCTGACCTCGCCGAAACCGGTTTGGCTCAGTGGATAGAGCGTCGGCCTGCGGACTGAAAGGTCCCAGGTTCGATTCCGGTTGGGGGGCATGTACCTTGCTTGCAGGCACATCTCCACTGTGGGGCGTGCAGGAGGCAGTTGATCATGTCTCTCTCTCTCATCGATGTTTCTGACGTTCTATCTCTCTCCCTTCCTCTCTGTAAAAAATCAATAAAAAAAAAATATATTTTTTTTTAAAAAGTGAAGCAGACATTGCCCAGGCAGGATGTGGCAAACGCTATCTAAGCTTATTGCACTTGTGATCTTACATAATTCAATCACTCACATAGTCTTGCACACAGAGAACTCCATGCTTGGCTATGGTGAGTGGTAGAGTGAAGTAATAGAGTGACCATTTACTGAGCACCTTTATGTACCACTAGAGACCCAGTGCATGAAATTCGTGCACAAGTAGGGTCCCTAGGCCCGGCCAGCAATCAGGGCCAATCAGGTTCCCCGCCTCCTCCTTCCCTCTCTCCCTCAGCACTCTGCCACCTCTGCTGATCACCTGGCATATTCCGCTCCACCCCCCTGGTGGTCAGTGCATGTCATAGCGAGCAATTGAACTCCCGGTCTCTCTGTTGAACTCCTGAAGGGACCATTTGCATATCAGCCTTTTATTATATAGGATGTCCGGGTCTTGATGCTGGGGATATGGAGGGGAAAAGGACCACACACCCATCTTCTTGTTTAAATAATAACAACATTTCTTGAGTGCTTCCTCTAAGCCAGACTCTCTTCTCAGCATTTTTTCTGCTTTGGCTCTCTAATCTTCATGACAACACTACTATTAACTTTTGACAGATAAGGAAATGAAAGCACAGATAGATTTGTCCAAGGTCACGGAGGCAGGGGCTGGGACTGAAACGTAGGCAGTCTAAATC
Organism: Lasiurus borealis; assembly: GCA_004026805.1. Lineage (NCBI taxonomy): Eukaryota > Metazoa > Chordata > Mammalia > Chiroptera > Vespertilionidae > Lasiurus > Lasiurus borealis. Next base: position 16,686 of record PVJN01009780.1, on the reverse strand, counting down.
CAGAACCTCTAAATCACTGAATCATCCAACAATACAGTGGATAGGTATTAATCCTGTTTTACAGCTGAGGAGAGAGAAGCTCAGAACCAAAGAGAGCACATATTTATCTTGTACCCTTTTTATGTGACAGAGACTATATTAGGTGATGGGTGTGTATTATTTCTCCAACCGAAAAAGGAAGTTCCCAGTAACATAAGGGCCTTAATTCCGGAGAACCCGGGTATGCAGAGAGTGGCTTGCCTGCATGCCACCTAAAGCCAACAGCCCCTTAGAAAGACTCAAGACTGTCCAGGTAGGTGAGGCGACATGTAATTCCTAGATCTCCCAATGAGTGAGTAAAATTGCTGGTGAAAAGGAAGACAGAGGAGAACATGAGGCTGGGTACCCCTTCCCCACTTCTGCTTTTCTTCCTCCATCTATATCTTACATCTTACAGATGATATTTAACATCCTACAACTTCCTGGATCCTCTAAGCCAGCAGTTCTCAACCTGTGGGTAGCGACCCCTTTAGGGGTCGAAAGACCCTTTCACAGGGGTCGCCTAAGACCATTGGAAAATGCAGATATTTACATCATGATGCGTAACAATAGCAACATTTCATGGTTGGGGGTCACCACCACAGGAGGAGCTGTATGCAAGGGTCGGGGCCTTAGGAAGGTTGAGAACCACTGCTCTAAGCAACTACCCTTCCTCCCACCCGGCCTTGACCCTGGACCTCCTGCAGCATTAGCATAACGGAAGCATGGTCAGCTGGTCTTTGCGTTGTCTCAGTCCCACAGTCCACGGCTGCCTTATCTCTGCCCACCTTATGGCTCCTCAGGCCACACTCCTTGAGCTGGAAGCACCTTGGTCCACAACTGTCCTCTATCATCTATGAGAAATGGTATATTCCAGCTTGTTAAAAATAGTTTCACAACTTTCATGTCCTTCTCCCTTGTCCCTCTGTTTCCTTAAATTTTCAAAATGAACAATCTAACCACACACGGCTTTCCCTGAGAAGACTTCTTTCTCTCGCTGACGAGAGCAGCAAAAGTGTCCATATGTGCCAAGAAGGCAACGTAGGAGTCAGGACACCCAGCCTTTCCCAACCCAGTCAGGTAGAGAGTCATCAGAAGAGGCTTGAGAAAGAGGAGGAGCAAAACTGACCAATGAATGAGAAGGTGCTGCTGTGTACCCTGCACCTGTCCCCGGAGAAACTATTCTAGGAGCCATAACCTTAGTTCACCCATGCACTATCAGACAGGACCGATTTTCAGACATTTCGCTGAGGTCACCAAAATGAGACACTCTCGGCTCAGCACTGAACGGTTCCAAACCAGAAATGTCACATCTCAAACCAGAAGCATTCCAAGTAAGCTGGAGATGAGAAAAGGTCCTAGTCAAAAATCCCTCTGATTAAGTGGTCTGGACCCAATCCTCGTTCTGTCTGTCTCTATCTCTTTTTGTCATCTTCTCATTCTCTCTCTACCTTTCCTGACATTAGCCCCTTGTCATGTTATGGCTACTTTATCCAGCTGTTCATCAATTCCAACGTCCAGGTTGGGGTAGGGATGTATAGGGGAGGCATGTCCTTTGCTCTTCTTCTACACCCACTTTAACCACCACCACCTTGAAGTCCACGGAAGCAAACCCCACTTACAGCCCCTCCTCCGTTGCAGCCCACTGCTGTCGCTGCTGTGTGGAATCCAGATCTTCTGTAACCTTGTTTGGGTGAGCTCTTCCATCTCGCGAGACATTTTAGATGCCACAGCTAATGACACCACTGTTCACAAGGTACCGGGCCTCCCTTCCTGTCCTGCTAACTGTCTCTTCTGTTGCTCTGGCCACAGAAGTAGGTGGACAGCGTTGGGACAGGGAAGTGAGCTGAGCCCTCTGGCCACCTGCCTCCAGCCTCCTCTCCTTTTTCCTAGCCCTTGCCTGTCTTTGGTCCTGTATGTAGCAGTGGGGACTTTGGTGCAGAGAGGGAGAGGTTGGGCAGAGGTCAGTCGAGGCTTTTGAACTCCAAGAGCTGTGTACATAGGAGATAAGTTCCTTCCAGCAAAGGAGGGCGGCCAGCAAGACAGCCCAGGTCTGGCCAGTCACTTCCCGCCAATGAAGACAGGACTAGTAGAGTATGCAAATAAAAGACCAAAGATCATGTGCTTACATCCTGTGCAAGGTGGGGAGGCAAAGGTGATGGAGGCAGGTCTCGACAGCTTTCACTGCTTTGAAATAAAATACAGGTCCAAGGAGAATGTCAAGGTTCAACCCGGAAACACAGATCCGCATCAGAAACGCAAGGTTCCCAAGTACGAACACACACGCACCGTCCCTACTGACAAGTGCAGTTTTCAGCTAGCAATCAAAGGCCCAAACTGGAAGTGGAAGGCTCACTCCCTTACTACCCCGCCCTCTCCTACAAAAGGGCATTGCAACACTTGTGTTCCCCTCAGCTCTTCGGACTTCCCTTATGGCAGAGCCTCTCCTCCGAAAATCTGCTGCCTGGGGCAGTCTTGGAGAGATGGGCGCTACCTCATCATCTTTATGCTCTCTGCAGCCAAGGCTGAATAAATAGGAGTAAACCTGACACCTCTGGGAAGAGAAACGAACGCAGCCATTGCTGGGGGAGAGATGGCAAGCACTGCCCACATGGCTGCCAGCAGCCATCGGGCGCCCGAGGGAAAAAGGCAATGCGATCTGATTCAAAATCTGGCAAAAGTTCCTCGTGCCAACCCATAGGAATGGAGGATTAGGATGGAGGCTGCAGGAGGCTGAGTGTGGGCAACAGGGAGCAATGAACTCAAAGTAGGACATCCCACCCAGATGTCTCCACTTTGCCCTCCATTTCCCCTGGCTGTGTCGAGGCCTTTATGTGTAGGATTCATCTAAAGGCACAGCTTACCTGGAAGCTGTCCAAGCGTGCTCTTACTTCATTATTTTGCAACCTTCCCACCCCCCGATGAACCTCTTGTGATTGGCTGCGAGGAAGCTCAACTTTCTTCCACTCAGCTGGACTCTACAGGGGCAATCTCTTGGGAACAGAAATCTCCAACCCCTGCCCTCCAGTGCTCTTAGCTCCACTTTGCCTTTTAAGAAATTCCCTGCAAGGGGCTAATGTCAGCATGGAGTACATTTGCAGTGTCCTACTCTACACAAGGGTGAGATCCCCTCCCATTGCTGTTTAGAAATCACAGACTTTCAATGCATTTCAGAGCCCGCCCATGTGCATGGATCTACCGAAGCAGTGGATCGCAGTGGTGAAGAGCAACAGGCACTGGAGCCATACTACCCGAGTGGACTCCCACCTCTGCCCCTTGTCATGAGACCCGGGGCAGAAGACAACTTAATGCTTCCATTTTTTTCATCTGATAAGAGTCCCTACCCCCTTATGGTTGTTGAAGATTCAACATGTTCATACATGTAAAGCAACCTGGGAAATGCTCAAAATAGAGCACCTAACACGGTGTGATTCATGTTGTGAAGTAAAAGATCAGTCATGTCTTTGGCAAATGTAATTCTGAGCAAACAGGAGTCACTCAATAAAGGACATGTACAAAGTAAGACAAAGGGTTAACATTTATAATAAATAAAGAGCTCCTGCCAACCAACTAGAAAGATGAATTCACTTTTATTTCTTGGTTTTGTGAAGCCCCCTAGAAATTCTTTCGTCCAACCCATTCAGGTAAGAAACTGGAGGCCCAGTGAGGGAAGTATTTTCCCAAGGTTCTACAGCGAATAAGACAGGAGTAGAACACTGGGTACCATATTTCTCCCCCTCCAGGGCTTTTCCTTGGTTAATTGATCAATCTAGCTTGATTTAAGAATGTGTCCTTCCACATTAGCTTAGAATCTTTCGAGTCTCAGAACTAGACTTTGAAAGATATGTAACTCTTTTAATCCTAAAAAAACCCCTCTTAATAAATATCACTCTGCTAAAGCTAATAATCTTAATAACTTTTTACATGTATGTCTTCCATGGCCCACAAAGCAGCAACATACATATTCCTTATCCTAGTTATTCCTTACACTCTCACTAGCCTCACAGGGAAACTGAGGTGTGGGAGGGGAAAGGGCTTATCCAAGGTAATTGAGCCAGTAACATGAGTCCTCGTCTGTTTATAATTTTGTCCTCACGAACCTGCCAAAAAGGCAGAAAGTTAATTTTAGCAGTAGGAAATCTGATAGCGGGCTTTTGGCAAGAACTGAAATGGTAAACCTAGGGTCCAATCTTGAAAACCCAGCTTAAAACAGCCTAGAATTAGCTATTAATTCATTTTTACCACTGTTATCAATTCTGGTCCCAGAAGCAGGAGACTTAAACAAGCTTCACGGAAAGGCCTCAGCCTGGATCTTATCAATCAAGTCCTAACCCACCTCTCTAATCATGCATCTCTCTTTTTTTTTAAATATATCATTGATTTTTTACAGAGAGGAAGGGAGAGAGATAGAAAGTCAGAAACATCGATGAGAGAGAGACATCGATCAGTCACCTCCTGCATGCCCCACAGTGGAGATGTGCCCGCAAGCAAGGTACATGCCCCCAACCGGAATCGAACCTGGGACCTTTCAGTCCGCAAGCCGACGCTCTATCCACTGAGCCAAACCGGTCTCGGCATCATGCATCTCTTTAGGTACTCCCATCCTTAAACTGCACTGACTGACTCACTGGGCCCCAAATCATACTATGTACTCCCCACCCCCCTTTTTGCCCCAGTCTTTGCTTAGCCTGGAATGCCTTCTCGTCCCTTCCATACTCAACAAAATACAACTCACTCTTCAAGGCCTTGTTCAATGTTTGCTTCCTTGGGAAGCCTCCCCTGTACCCTTAGGGCAGATTTTGTCTTTGGTCATATTAACTATGCTTCCGTCTCTCTGAGCAAATATCCACTTGTGTTTTTACTGGTCTGCTTCCTTACTAGACTGTGAGATTCTTGAAAATGGGAATGGGATCGCAGCTATCTATAATCTGTGTTTCCAGTGTCCAGCTAAGGACTTGGCACAGACGAGCCAATTGCTCAACGAGTGTTTGTACAATCTACATCTCTTTGCCCTAGATGAGATGAATATGTGGACAAATAAATCCCCATTCACACAAGGTAAATGTTATACGGACAGCTATGCAGGGTCCTGGGTGGAGGAACTAACTCGGTCGGAAGATAGAAAAAGTGGCATCTAGAAATTTTTCTCCACCTTGAATGGAGCAGAACAGAATACATCAAAGAAGTGAACAGGTCGAATTAACTGGTTCAAGAAGAAGCCTTCACTCAATATCAGAGATTCACTCGAGACCAAAAGCTGAGCCACAAATTCTAAAATGGGGTGAATTCTGGGGAAGAAAAGCACACCGTGTGACTTCCCGAGGCCCACTGATCCTGATCATCCTCCCAAAGCATGAGTTATGTGAGAGAATCCCATTCAAAGCAGCAGCAAGACAGGACGGATGGGTAACAAAATCACCCACGGGGTTTCCCTATTGGTAATTCTTGAAGCGCGTGGGTGTGAATGCTTTTGTGGGAGGTTAGGGTGCTGAGGGGAGATTGGCCACACGCTCACAGGTCAGGTGCCTGTATATAAGTACCAGGTCTTCTGCGGCGGCAGCCTAAGATCTTCTTTCTTGGCTATTTGCCTTGGCCCACCATCCCCCACTCTTTTCAGCCCCATGTGTTGGGTCCAAGGCTCACCGCATCCTAGTTCTAGGAGGAGTTTTTCAGAGACCACAGTCACGCAAGGAGAAGGGCAGATAGAGGGTTGGGACTTGTCCTGCCTGCCAAGACTGCAGAGAAAGCAGGATCACGAATGTCACGGAGAGTAGAGAAGTCCTGAAATATCTCTAATGAGCTGTGCTTCCTGTCTTTCCACTCCTCTTCACCTAGAGACAGTCCTCTGAGGGAACTCCACTCTCCATTTCCAGTTAAGGAGGCCACTGAAGCCCAGAGAAGTTAAAAGGCCTGTTGCAAGTGCCAGAGCAAACCATCCCTACCTCAGACACTGGGGGAAGAAAAGACATAATCTCTGTTTCTCAGTTCATTCAGAATGGAAGTAGACCGAGTCAGAGAGGCTTTGGGGGCCAGTGTCCCACAAAGACAGATCAGAAGGATGACAGATAGATGATAGATAGATAGATAGATAGATAGATATATCATCTTTTCCCCAACTCTCCCACACCCTTTAATGCACATTTCAAGTGGCCACCTATGCAAATAATAATAATAAAAAAAACTTTGCAGACAGCCTAAAGAACGGATTTGGATTTGTGTAACTCTTTTTTTTTTTTTTCCTGTTCCACCTACCTGTTCTCTTAGAGGTTTTTTCTTCCATTGGTAATTATCCGACACGCAGTCCTCTTCTATTTAGACCCCCCAAACCAGGTCCAGTGGGTGGCGTCAAAGAGGGAGCCTGGAGCCTTCCGTTGGTTCCCTGGGAAGGCCGGGGAAGTACCCTTGGTAAGAGGGGTGTGTGTGTGCGCGCTCTGTTGAAATATCAGCTGTTGTCGTTGCCAAAGAAGTTCCTGAGCCACCCAGAGCCTTTTCTCTTCAAGCTAACCATGTGTTCACCTTGCCCCAAAGGTCAGAACTAATATTAACAAGCCACTGCAGAATGGGAAAAGGAAAACCGGCCACTGCCACAGGCGAGATCTGCGTGCCTTTCCTTGGGGCTACATTTCAGATTGTTCTGCAGTGTCAGGAGGCATGCTGCAACCCTCTCAAGGAAGGCCCACTGCTCCTGCTCATCCTCCCGGCGTATGTGAGAGAATCCCATGAAAAGCAGTAGCAAGATAGGATGGCTGGGTAACAAAATCACCCGTGGGGTTTCCCTATTGGTAATTCTGGAAGCGTGTGGGTGTAATTTGAAGCGTGTGGGTGGAAGAGTAATTTGGCAATAATAAAGCAAGAGCAATAAAAAGGTTCATTTCCTTTGTCCTCATTAGCCCACCCCTGGGAGTCAACCCTGAACCAATAACCACCAAAGCATGACAAAGTTTCAAGCAGCACATATTTCATTTTAATTGCAGAGCTGTTTTCTGATGGCAACAACTGGAAGGTAACCTTTAAGTCCCCCCACCCCCCCGTAGGAAAAGCACCTCTTGGAGTCTGCAGACGTTGAGGATGGTTAATCTAAGGCTATCAAATTCTGGGATGAGTGGGGGAATAATTATGCTGAAATCCTGGGTGAGGAACCTAAGTTACACTTTCCCCTGGACATTGTATATATCTATTATTTCTATTTTTGTTTCTCAAAAAGAAGGCACGCCCTAGCTGGTTTTGCTCAGTGGGTAGAGCATCAGCCGGAGGACTGCAGGGTCCCAGGTTCTATTCCAGTCAAGGGCATGTACCTTGGTACAGGCTTCTCCCTGGTTTGGATCCTGGTCAGGATGCGTTCAGGAGGCAACCAATCAATGTTTCTCTCACATAGATATTTCTCTCTGTCTTTTCGTCTCTCTAAAAATCAATGGAAAAAATATCCTCAGGTGAGGATTAAAATAAATAATAATAATAAAATGAATTAACTTAAAAAATCAAGTCACTAACCTGTTGGTGCTATTGCTATTGTTCTTTGTTATTCATTCAACAAATATGTACTAACTCCTCTAATATATGTTATTCCCCCATCTTAGGGGATGGGACTAACAAGAGGAATCAGACATGTTTATTGCTCTCAAGTTGCTGGCAGTCTAGAGACAGAAATAGAATTCAATGGTAGCTGTGCAATGTGATAAGTGCTGTGGCAGAATGGACCATAGGGTGCCGTGAGGGCCTAGCAGTGGTTCTCAACCTTTCTCATGCTGCAACCCTTTAATACAGCTCCTCATGTAGTGGTGACCCCCAATCACAAAATTATTTTTGTTGCTACTTCATAACTGTAATTTTTGCTACTGTTATGAACCGTAATGTAAATATTTGTGTTTTCCAATGATCTTAGGCGACCCTGCTAGCGGTTCTCAACCTGTGGGTCACGCCATTAGAAAGGTTGAGAGCCGCTGCTATAGAGCCTAAGACCATGGGAAAACACAGATAATTACATGACGATTCTTAACAGTAGCAAAGTTACAGTTATGAAGTAGCAACAAAAATAATTTATGGTTGGGGGTCACCACAACATGAGGAACTGTATGAAAGGGCCGTGGCATTAGAAAGGTTGAGAACCACTGGCCTAGAGGAAAAGCTCTAACTGGGGAGGTGGGTGGTTAGGGGAAAGTTACTTAAAAAATATTCCTTGAGTTGATTAAGGTAGGGTTTGAATCCTGACTCTACCACTTCTCTGAGAATGGAGTGGATTCAATCTCTCCTACTTAGTCTTAATAGCCCTTAAAGGATTGTCCTGAGAATGAAATGAGATAAAGCATATGTAAGAGCCATGGGAGTTTTGTAGCTCACTTAAATTCTCTGTGCCTCAATTTTACTCATCTGAGAAATGGAGCCAAGAGAATGTATGTGCCCAGCCATGTCCTTAGGATGCTATAAGGCTCAAGACAAATAATGGCTAGAGGGCAGGCTTGAGACAGCCTCCTCCCTCCCCCTCTTCCCATCCAATAAAGCCCGCGCCCTCTCCTAAGTCGTATTGCTTCTTAATGCTCCCTCCTGCAGCGGCCAAGTTCCCTTCCTGCATCCTTTCTCCCTCGCGGCACAGTTACGTCAGCTGCTCCTCCGCCAGCGCTACAGCTGTCTGCTTTCCGGCAAGGCGGGCTGTCACAATGGGGGAGGGGCTTCGGTGGCTGCACGGTGCCGCTGCATTTGTAAGTCATCGGAAGCATCAAAAGGGCTTTTGGGCAGAGCAGAAACGCAGTCACACTGGGATGCGTGGGCTAAAGTGCTGCGGGACAGCGCGGGGAAAAGGGGACATATGTAATGCTTTTAACAATAAAGACAAAAACTGACAAAGTGCTGCGGGAGAAGCTGAAGCCCTACCGGAGGCCTTTTTTCCCGCCATTCATTCCCCTAGACGTCCGCCCCGCCCCCCTGCAGCTTCCTCTCCTGTAGCCAATGGGAACGGAGGGCCTGGAAGCCCCGCCCACGTGCGTCCCACCGTTGCGTGGTACGTCAGAGGACGCCTGCGCAGTTGTGCTCGGAAAGCCGGAAGGCCCGGAGGCCGGGCTAGGGGACTTGGGGGAGCCCGCCGCGCTCTGGTCCCCGGTAGGGCGCGGGCCGGGAGGCTCCAGCGGTTTGGCGTCGCCATGCTGCGCGTGGTGAGCTGGAACATTAACGGGATCCGGAGCCCTCTGCAGGCGGAGGAGCCCAACCACTCGACCGCCATGGTCATGGCGCGCATTTTGGACAAGCTGGATGCTGACATCCTCTGTCTCCAGGAGACTAAAGTGACCAGTGAGCGCTCAAGAATCCAAGACCCCGGCCGTACTCTCCCCTTTCTGCTAACTTGCCCGCCGCCCCATCTCATTTCGCTCTTCCGTTTCTGTCTTTAAAATCCTCCCCTTCTTAGACCCTCTCAGAACCCCGGTCCCCTCCCCTTGAAACCCCTGTTTCTCAATTCAGCTAGATCTCCTAATTCCCAGTTCACCTCTCTTGTCCCCAGCAGATCTTTAATTCCCTCCCCCTTGCAACATCCATCCTCACTCAGACCCTCTAATAACCATTCATTCTCCCACCCCGTCTCAGGCCCCATAATTTTCTCCAGGCCCCCCACACTGCATCTCCCACTTCCAAGTCAGATTCCCCAATTCCTCCTCCCTGCCCCCAGTTCAGATCCTTTCATTCCCACCCCATTTTTGCCCCCAGATCCAACTCCCTGATTTCCTCCTTATACTTTCTAATTAGATCCCTGGCTCCCCTGATCTCTCCTCCATCTCTGCTGCCCAACTCAGAGCCTCTCATCATTTCTCCCTCATGTCCCATCCCAAGCGTATTCCTCTTAATTCCCTCTCCTTCCCATCTATCTCCCACCCCCAGCTCCCTCTCCTGATTCCTTCTCTGCCCCACACACTCCCTTCTGAGACTCCCTACTTTTCCTTCTATCTCCAGTTCAGATCCTCTAATTCCCTCTCCTACACCCAGCCCAGATTCCCAGCTCCCTCTCCCAGATCCCCATTTCCCTCCCCCAGCTCTGTCCTGTCCCTTAGTCACCTCCCTCCTCCTACCTAATTCTCCACCTCCCATTTCATAGTTCCCTCCTCCTAAGTCCGATATCAATTCCCTCTCTAGTCCTCAACTTTCTAGCTCCTCTCTAATCAGAGATACTTCCTTTTATTTTCCAACCCTAACTCTGATGTGTACAGCCTTACAACTGTAATTCCAGCCTTTATGTGTCCTGGGTCTTCGTTTCACCTCTGACATAATCTTGCATCTTTTCGCAGGGGATGTGCTGACAGAGCCCCTGGCTATCATTGATGGCTATAACTCCTACTTCAGCTTCAGCCGCAACCGCAGTGGCTATTCCGGTAAATGGGGGTTTCTGGGGACTTGAAATTGGTGATGAAAGCAGGTAGGAAGAAAGGGTTTTCCAATATTTGATGAGAAGGTAATGAGAAACTTAGGCTTTTAGTCCATAGAGCTGAAGCCACATAAAATTATGTGTCAACTTTTATGTGTCAAATGATCCTATTGGACCTCAGAAGCACAGTCGTGTGGCGGTTACTTGTATGAGCTCTGGAATCAGACTCCTGGGTTTAAATCCTAGGGCAGTGGTCAGCAAACTGCGGCTCGAGAGCCACATGCAGCTCTTTGGCCCCTTGAGTGTGGCTCTTCCACAAAATCCCACGTGCAGGCGCACATGTACAGTATGATTGAAACTTCGTGGCCCAGGCGCAGAAGTTGATGTTTGGCTCTGTTGACTAACGAGTTTGCCGACCACTGTCCTAGGGCAATTTTAAGGGTTATACAAATGAGTTCATGTGATAATGGTAGTAGCTCATACTTACCATGTATTCAGGTACAACACTTAGGATATTAGCTGCTGGACGTGAAGAAATTGAGACTTCAGGGTTTGAGTAGAGTTTCCCCAAGCTCCAGGGAGCCATCAAGGCCTTTGAGTTGGTAGAAGCGTTGATACAACCACACTTGGTGGAGTTGACTCAGGTGACTTGAGGTGACTTGTGTGGGGGCAACGGGCTGTTGGCTGCCTCAAAATACCCTGTCTGTCTCCAGGTGTAGCCACCTTCTGTAAGGACAGCACCACCCCACTGGCTGCTGAAGAAGGCCTGAGCGGCCTACTGGCCCCTCAGAATGGGCACGTGGGTTGCTATGGAAACATGGATGAGTTCAGCCAAGAGGAGCTTCGGGCTCTGGATAGTGAGGGCCGGGCCCTCCTCACGCAGCACAAGATCCGGTAATTGCCCACCTCCCCCTGTCACTGAGCACTGCTGGTTGTAACCTACACGTGGTGATTCGGAGGCTAGCCTGTATCAACAGGCATTCACCATAGAAAACTTCCCAAACTTGCCTCTCCTGGACTCTTCGTGGCTGGGTTACTCACTGGGTGACCCTGGGTAAATCGTGCTCCCCCTGAGCCTTGAGCTCTCTCTCCATCTCTAAGGGGGCAAGGCCGGGAGATTCAGCTCTCCTATTTCCACAGGCACAAACAAAGCGATGTATCATGGGCTGAACTCACTGCCCCAACGTGCTCTCATTCTGTGTATCCTGCCTTTTTATATATATATATATATTTATTTATTGATTTTTTACAGAGAGGAAGGGAGAGGGACAGAAAGTCAGAAACATCAATGAGAGAGAGACATTGATCAGCTGCCTCCTGCACGCCCCACACTGGAGATGTGCCCGCAACCAAGGTACATGCCCCGGGACCTTTCAGTCCGCAGGCCGACGCTCTATCCACTGAGCCAAACCCATCTCGGCTGTGTGTCCTGGCTTTTTGACTGGCAGCACCATCCCCTGCTTTACCTGGCTTTCATCCGAGATGGCCCTCTCCTTGCCACATCTACCGTCAGTCCCCAAGTCCTGTGTGGGCCAGCTTGTTAATGTCCTCTTTCTTTGCGCCCATCCCACAGACGACCATTAAGTAGAAGCCACGAGGTGTGGGGAGCAGAAGCTTGAAAATGACTCATTTTTTGGGGTGGGGTGGGGGGTGTTTCTGTTCTCCCCAGCACATGGGATGGTAAGGAGAAGATCTTGACCATAATCAACGTGTACTGCCCCCACGCTGACCCTGGGAGGCCTGAGCGGCTGACCTTTAAGATGCGCTTCTATCGCTTGCTGCAGATCCGAGCAGAAGCCCTCCTGGCAGCTGGCAGGTACTGGAAGGCTTCCTTGAGGTTAACTTGTGTGCCCAGCCTATGTCGGGCCCCATTGGAAGGGAAATGGGATCTTCGCTTTCGGGAGTTTTTTCACAGTCTGGTGGCAGACACCAGCATGCCTACCTGAATAGGCCCTGCTCTATAAGAGTTATAAGGACCAGGGAGAGTCCGAAGGTTAGTTCTTCTCTTTTCTCTTTTGTCAAATGAATGTCTAACTCCCTGTCTTGCAGAATAGCTTTAAGAAGGAAATGAGATGAAGACTATAAAATTCCTGGGAGCAAATAATACCCCAGAGAGGGACAGGAAGGTGAGGGGGTGTTGGAGTAATCGAGGGATGCTTCCTAGAAGAAATATCCCAGTTCAACTTTGAAGGACCAGAAAAATGCCCTGAGATGATCAGCTAGACCGGTGGTTCTCAACCTTCCTAATGCCGCAACCCTTTTAATAGAATTCCTCATGTGGTGGTGACCCCCAACCATACAATTATTTCCATTGCTACTTCATCACTGTCATTTTGCTACTTTTATGAACTGTAATGTAAATATCTGATATGCAGGATGTATTTTCATTGTTACAAATTTAACATAATTAAAGCATAGTGATTAATCACAAAACAATATGTAATTATATATTGTGAAGTATTTATTTCTAATTACAAATAAATGAAATTTTGTCTTGAATCGTGGTGTAGCATGGGTAACAGTCTTCATATGACAACAGTAAACTACATTGCTATATTTTGCTACACCGAGGGTGTGGTGTGTTGGTTCCTAAGACCAGGGGAAATAGGTGTTTTCCAATAGTCTTAGGCGACCCCTGTGAAAGGGTCGTTCGACCCCCAAAGGGGTCGCGACCCACAGGTTGAGAACCACTGAGCTAGACAGTCATGTCAGGTGGAACAGTGTCACCTTTGGAGATCAGAATGGAGTTGGTCAGGAGTAAAGGGCAGCAAGGTTACAATGACATTGGAAAAGGAGGCTCTTCTGAGTTGCTGTTGGTTCTCACTTTGGCCTCAGTTTGGGAGATGTCCTGTCTGAGCTCTTGAGCCCAGGAGAACATAGATGGGCCAGGACTACCGCTTCCCCCTCTTGACTTCCCAGTTGACACTCCCACTGTTGTGTTTTGCAGCCATGTGATCATCCTGGGTGACCTGAACACAGCGCACCGCCCCATGGACCACTGGGATGCAGTCAACCTGGTAAGGCCCTTCTATGCCCCTGAACTCGCTCCTGACTGTGGTTCTGTTCAGCCAGCCAATCAGTGCTGTTTTTTGTGGTGTGGTTTTTTTTCTCAAGAGCAGCTTCCTTCCTGGAAAAACAGAACTTAGTTTGAAATACTATTCTTAAACCACTGAGGATTGTTTATTCATTCAATAGACTTTACTGACCCTACTCTTTTTTTTTAAAATATATTTTATTGATTTTTCACAGAGAGGAAGGGAGAGGGATAGAAAGTCAGAAATATTGATGAGAGACATCGATCAGCTGCCTCCTGCACACCCCACACTGGAGATGTGCCCGCAAGCAAGGTACATGCCCCCGACCAGAATTGAACCTGGGACCTTTCAGTCCGCAGGCCGACGCTCTATCCACTGAGTCATACCGGTATCGGCCTGACCCTACTCTTGACCTAGCCTGACTCACATGATGGGGACTCAGGTTACCACCCAGTTCTAGCTCTTGGCCCCTCAGAGCTCTCTGCATGGTGGTGGGCTATGGACACATGACCAGCCACTTAAAGAATGGTGTCTTCAGGGCTGAGACAGAGATGGCAGTCCAAGTAGCTCGGGAGCTCAGAAATGGGACCAGCCTGGGCATCGGGGAGGCATATGAAAATGTCCGGAATCTTAAAAGATGGGTAGAGTAGAGGTTTGGGGTGAGGGCACCAAAGCATTTTAGCATGAGAAAAGGCTGCAGGTTGAGAATTTGCCTGGTGTGCATAGGGAGCTGCAAGTCCCATTCTTTTAGGGGGTGACGTAGGAAGGGAGGTGAGTGGCAGGAGATGAGGACCCTTTGGAGCCAGAATTCAAGGGCCAATAATTTTTCTCTTTTTTTTAGTATTTTTTAAAAATATATCTTCATTGACTTCAGAGAGGAAGGGAGAGAGAAAGAGAGATAGAAACATCAATGATGAGAGAGAATCGTTGATTGGCTGCCTCCTGCATGTCCCCTAATGGGGATCAAGCCCACAGCACAGGCATGTGCCCCTGACTGGAATCGAACCTGTGACCCTTCAGTCCACAGGCTGACGCTGTATCCACTGAGCCAAACCAGCTAGGGCAATCATTTTTCTAATACACTTCTGTCTTCTGCTCATGAACCTTTTTTTTTTTTAGTTCAGAACTGTCCTAGATCTAAGTGCACCTCCTACCTTCTTTCTTCCAGCAAAGAGAATTAATATACCAGGTCACATGACACTGTCCAGAGTAGCAGAATATGTCCACTTCCCACAAGACCAGCTCTTCTTGTCTTCTCATCTTTAAAAATGGCCCCATCATCCCCTTGGTTGCTCTTCCCAGAAGCCTGGGAACTGTGTTACTATTGTTCTTCCCTTCCCTACCCTTCCCACATTCAATTGGCCAGTGAGTACTAGAGTCTAGCTCCACATCATCTTTTTTAAAAATATATATATTTTTATTGATTTCAGAAAGGAAGGAAGAGTGAGAGAGATAGAGACATCAATAATGAGAAAGAATCATTGACTGGCTGCCTCTTGCATGCTCCCCACTGGGGACTGAGCCTGCAACCCGCATGTGCCCTGACTGGGAATCATACCATGACCTGGTTCATAGGTCAAAGCTCAACAACCAAGCCACACCTGTCAGGTTCCACATCATCGCTTAATTTCAGTTTCCTCTGTCTCTGGTACACCTCTAGTCCAAGTGACCGTCATCTCCTGCTGGCATGACCTGGAGTAGTCATCTTCTGCTGGTATTCTGGCCCTCAGTTTGGCTTCTCATGAGGTGTTTGGGTATACTGTCTCCTCCTTCAAGAGGCCCATCAGAGAGGCTGTTCTCTTCATTTGTAACGCCCTCCGCCTAGGTTACTCCTGCTCAGTGTTCTTTGAACATTTGTTGATTGAATGAGTGGGTGGGTGAGTTGGATGGATGGATGAACGGGGGAGCAGAGTCAAAGGAAGTAATCAGACATGGATTTCTGGAGCCCCTGAGCTCAGGAGTGAGGGATGGTCAGGGAGGGCTTTGACACAAGAGAAGCCAAATAGTGCCAGAGGGTTTGAATGAAAAGGCAGCAGTCTTCTTAACTCCTAGCCCTAGCCCTACTTTTTAGAGGCAGCCACCTTTAGCTTCCTATTTTCCATTCTTCTGGTGAGCAGATCTAAGAATTGCTTTGATGAAGCAAATAACAAATCAGGAAGGGGCTATTTGAGGCTCAGGTGTCCAGGCCCACCAGTGAAGAGTCAATCCCAGGATTCTTGTTGAAACTATTGGGTGAGAGCCATCCTATATAATAAAAGGCTAATATGCAAATTGTCCCCTCAACCTGCCTTACGTTTTCTTGTCTGTAAAATGAAGCAAAGTCCCTTCCGGCATCTAGTTCTGCCTCTCTCTGTCCCCCTTCCCTTTCCCCAGGAATGCTTTGAAGAGGACCCAGGACGCAAGTGGATGGATGGCCTGCTCAGTAAGCTGGATTGCCAGGATGGGTCCCACGTTGGGGCTTTTATTGACACCTACCGCTGCTTCCATCCAAAGCAGGAGAGGGCCTTTACCTGCTGGTCAACCATCACTGGCGCCCGCCGTCTGAACTATGGCTCCCGGATCGACTATGTGCTGGGAGACAGGACTCTGGTTATAGACACCTTTCAGGACTCCTTCCTGCTGCCTGAGGTGATGGGCTCTGACCACTGTCCGGTGGGTGCAGTCCTGAGCGTGTCTTCTGTGCCAGCCAAACAATGCCCTCCTCTCTGCACCCGCTTCCTCCCTGAGTTTTCAGGCACCCAGCTCAAGATCCTTCATTTCCTAGTCCATCCCAAACAGGAGCCCGCGTCCACGCAGTCAGTGCTGCAGGTCAGCAAGCAAACCCAGGGACAGATGCGCCAAAACAAAGCCCACACGCGCTCCATCAGGCCTCGGCCAGGTCGGGCTGGCTCCAGCAGAGGCCAGAAAAAACTGATCAGCTACTTTCAGCCATCCTCCGGCCCTCTCCAAGCTTCTCCCAATTTGGAGCTTCCTAACCTGTGTGCCCTTGTGACCCCAACGATCCCAGAAGACGAGGTGATGGACAAAGGGGTAAAGGGGCAGGCCAAGGATGCAGAGGCCAAGGATAAGAAGGAAGTACCGACCTCTTTCTGGAAGTCTGTGCTGGGGGGTCCCTTGCCCATGCCGCTCTGTGGGGGCCATGGGGAGCCATGTGTGATGCGAACTGTGAAGAAGGCAGGACCCAACCAGGGCCGCCACTTCTACATGTGTTCCAGGCCCCGGGGGCCTTCCACTGACCCCTCTTCTCGCTGCAACTTCTTCCTCTGGAGCAGGCCCAGCTGAGCCCAC